>JABUQX010004316.1:0-30000 GCA_015478945.1 Trachelipus rathkii | reverse complement strand
GGATACGGGAGTTAAAAATACATTAATTAAAAGATCTTTGAAAGAATATAGGTGAGAACTCTGGGGCGATAGTTGGTCTTCAAGATGTTTACCTTTATTCGGAATAGGTAGAACATGTGTGTACTTCTAATACTTATAAAAAGTGTTAGTCAAATCATATAGAGTAGAATTGATCTAGGACAGGCGCCAATTCAGAAGCAACCATCAGATATGTCGGAGTGAAAAGGTTCAGGAAAGACAAGAGATTCACAGGTGTCGCTTATTTATAGCATGAAGAACGATGAAGCACAGGTCAGAGAGTTTCGGAATTGGTTAGGCTATCAAAAATGTGTGTAGATTTCCAAATCATTAAGAATATGCAGTGATTCGGCCTCGTCTGTACTTTGATCAGTGAGAGGAACCCAAAGTTCCCGAATGTCTCTAATGTTGAAATACCGTACATAAAGGAACTCAACATTTGGATGAGAACATGTAACAGTCTTGTGAAAAGTAGTAAGATTAAAAAAATATTAGAAGTTTGAATGTGCTTTAGTACAGAGCACAATGCCACATAAGATAACAGGCTAGTTATAAAGGTTAGTATGTACCATGCCCTAAACGTACTTTCTGGCACTTTAATCGGGCTAGTTGGGGGGCGGGGGGTATTGCGGTTTTTTTTTGTCAACTACTATTAGAATAAATCTTGCTTTGACTCGCAGGGCGTTTCAGTTATCGCTGAAAATGTAGGGGCCGTAATCACAGAGGAGATGAGTAGGTTCATTCCATCTTCAACTATATCTTTTTCTCTCCAAAATCCATGGTTCGATGGAACTTGTTCTCGCGCCATTCAGGAGAAAGACATTGCGTATCGAGCATGGAAAAACTCTCGTTCTCCTATCACTCTTACTAATTTCCATTCTGCTCGGAATCGTTGCAGGGATACTATTCGACAGCTAAGAGCACTTTCGCTAAAAGAAAATGCGCCCACCTGCTTGGTTTTCCTACTGATAAAAATTTCTGGCCTCTTGCCAAACACAACTCTAATAACTTTTGCAAGTCTACCTTTCCTCCTCTATTCGCTCTGACAGATTTGAAGCTAACTCTCCTTCTGAAAAGGCCGATCTCGTCGGTCTCCTTTTTTCATCTAAATCCACCCTGGACGATTCTGGCATTCCTCCTCCTACTCCTAGGTTTTCCATGTCTCTACCTGTGATTTCACGTGATCGGGTGCATGAGATCTATGAACGACAGGAAGGCTAGTGGCCAGGATGGCATTCCTCCCCTGGAGTCTCATTCCCCTCTTTCAGATCATCAGAATGGCGTTGGACGCTCGAGGTCAACTGGTAACATACTTTCCTATCTAATTGATTTATGGTCTTCTGCCCTTAGGGATTATGGGAAGTCTCATATCCAAAGCTTTTGACTTGGTATGGCACATGTCACCGCCCTTTAAGCTCTCTTTTTTTGGGTTTCTTTCTTCTCTTTGCTTACTCTTGTCAAGTTTTCTCTCTGATCGCTTCATATCAGCACTCGTTGGTGGGGCATCCTCTTCCTCCTTTCCTGTTAATTGTGGTATTTCTCAAGGTTCTGTTCTGTCTCCAACTTTATTACTACTTTGCATCAACGATCTCCTCAGCTGTATTTCTTTCTAACTCTGTTCACTCACATGACTCGACTATCTCCATTCTTCCACTCATTTCAAATCTGCTCCCTCTTTTGAATCTAGAGTTGCCTCTCGTCTAAAGCTTTCCGATTCTATACTTTCTGATCTGGATGGGATTTCCTGTTGGGGTCACAGCAACCTTGTAAAATTCAACGCATTAAAAACTCTAATTTCTTTACATCGGTCTCTCAAAAACACATCCCAACTTTCCTATTTCCTTCGACGTCTCTAGCGTCTCGACAATGAACAACATAAACATTCTTGGTCTGAACAACATAAACATCAAATTGTCTTGGAAACCTCATTACAATGGTTGCTAAGGTGGCCTCAAAGAAGCTGGGAGTTCTGTTCAATGTGCACGATATTTTCTCAGAAAGCTACTCCAGTTATATAAAGGCCTTAATCTCCCTTGTTTGGAGTACTGTTCTCCCATTTGGGGGTGGCTCCGGCTCTACCCTTCTGTTGGATAGGGTCGAGTCCAAAGCTAAGAAACTAATAAACTGTGTCCTTCTTTCAAACTACCTTGAACTGCGACGTGACTTGGTGCACTTTCGGGGAGTTGGGACCAACTCGCATTTCACCACCCTTGCGCTTCGCCCACGCAGCACACGGGTGGCCATGCTCTCGCATGAATTTGCGTGAGTATAGGAACCCAAAACTCCGTTTCGTTGTGGTGCCTCCTTTCCAGTAATTTCTGTTCTGTTTGTACTGTCTTTCTCGTTTTTTCCAACTGTATTTAATCTTATTTAATTTTAAAGCCCACGTCTGCGCTCACCAGAGAAATTTGCGTTAGGCTTGGGTGGGTCTTTCTATATTTTTTCTGCCCCTCCTTGAAAATGGCCCAGCCTCCCCATATATATATATATTATAAGATTATATATATATATATATATATATATAATATATAATATATATATATATATATATATATATATAATTATATATATATATATATATATATATATATATATATATATATATATTATATATAATATATATATATAATATATATATATATAATATATATATATATATATATATATATAAATAAAATTGTTAAGTAAAGTTATGCTTATATTGAATGCTTAACGAGTATCTTGTCTTGTTTCTCTAAATTTTTGCAACAAGTGAAAATAGTTTCTTTCTTCTCTTTCCTTACTCTTGTCAAGTTTTCTCTCTGATCGCTTCATATCAGCACTCGTTGGTGAGACGTCCTTGTGTACAGGAAGTAGTAAAAGAGGTTGTCAGAGACAGACACCCTAAAATAAGAATTACCAATGAGCAAAAGTTTAGGAGAGATAGAGATTCACAAGAATATTGAATAATTATTATAGATAATATTAGGGATATATTATTGTAAATAGTAATGAATAAATAGAATAGTCGGCATAGATGTCGAACAGGTTCACGATTGACACATGTCGAAGTAGCGATCGAAAAAGCTTGTTTAGAGACATTTATTAAAAGAATTATATAGGTATATGTATAGATATCAAATACGCAGTGGTTGAGAAGAAAAGACTTTGCTGATTAGTTAAAGGAGATAAGAAAGGGACTAAGTCTTGAGTGTGCTAGCGTTCTACATGAGGTATGTTGTTACCTGTGTTATTGTTGGTAGTGCTATGGTCTGAATAAGAAGTATAGATCTAAAGTTCAAATGTGTTCAGATGGACATCTTAGGGGTGTGCTTAGGTGTTGAGAAGAATTGATAAAGAGAGGATATTGAACGTATTAGAGAGTCTGGTGTGGTGTGAAGGAAAGGGGTAAATGAGAGAATAATTGATAAAAGGAGGTTCAGAATGGTTTGGTCATGTGGAAAGGATGAATGATAGTCGTTGGTTAAGCGGATGTATAGTGGTGAGTGTACTTGGGAATCGGAATCGACCGGAGACCGAAGAGAAAGTGGGCTGGATTGAGTCGGTGAACGAATGTGTCTGAGGAGAGAAATGTGAGTTTGGCCAGAGGCGAGAATAAAGTAGCATGATAGGAGAGAATGGCGGTGGTTATGGGGCATGGTTGTGGGCCCACCTGGGCCAGGCGGATGAAACCTTACACTTGATCGATTTACCATAGTGAGGGTCCGTCGCTGTCCCATGATGCTCTAGGGTGGATTTTCTGTCTGTGACGAGCTCTCACTAATTAATGGTACAGAGGGGGCGGTAAGACTGGGCTTTCTTTTCGACGTTTGTCATGTTCTCCTACTGCTTTTTTTCCGATGCTTGTACAGCACCTTACCCCCAATCTTGGGGCAAAGAGGAAGGTGAAGAAAGAAAGAAAGAAAATATTAGGGATGTGCTAAAGGAACAGTAAATGAATTATTTGGAACGTGTGAAATAGAATAGTCGTAATAGAATGAGAACATTTGGACCAATTATACAAATATAATTGAACCAAGTGGAAGTAGAAATCGAAAAAGTGTCTATAGGTAGAAATTTTTAAAAGAAAAGTATAGGTAATGATGTATATAATTAAAGACGCAGTGGTTGAGAAGAAAAGACTTTGCTGATTAGCTAAAGGAGATAAGAATAGTGTCAGAATTTTTGAGAAAGCAAGTAAAAAGGAGAAACATAAAACCCATTAAGAAGGAGAAATATAAAAGTGGTAAAAAATTTAGTTACATATAGCGGGAGAACTAGAACTTTAATCATAGTGTAAAAAAATAGTAACAGGTAGAAATAGTTTGGGAAAGATGTGATTAATGGTCCTAAATAGTTACTTACATAGAAAGAAGATATGAATGTGATGGTTTAGGGTTTTATTATCGATATTTAACTCGAGAATATTTTGTTTTTTAGTCTTCAAGTTACCATAAATCATTTTTTAATCAAAAGTGCATTAGTAGATTATTTATTAATCGATACATAATAATAGTTTGTTTTTTTTTAATAAATAAAACCTAATTGAGTGATTTTAATTTTGACTTTTTATTTTACAGGACAAAAATTTGAGGAAGTTTATAAAACAACATATAGCCACTGATATTAAGAATATTAATTCAAAGGGAAAAAATATGAAGTTGAACAAAGAACTTCAGAATTTTATGTTTGAAATGCTTAAAGACAATCATGCTGTTGCCGTAAAAACGGCATTGGATGTAATGATAGACTTGTATAAGAAACAAGTTTGGAATGATGCTAAGACCGTAAATATCATTGCTTCTGCTTGTTTTTCGAAAATTACTAAAGTGATGGTAGCAGCAGTTAAATTTTTTGTTAGTACTGATGAAGAAATGGAAGAAAGTTCTGACAGTGAATCCGAAGATGACTTGCCTTCGTTACAACAAGTTCGATTAGCAGCTCGAGTCAATAAAAACAAAAATAAAAACAACAAAAAAGAAGAAAAAGTTAAGAAGGCTCTTAAAATTAAGCAAAAGAAAGACAAACAAAAAGTTCAATTTGATTTTTCGGCTATTCATCTTATTAACGATCCTCAAAACTTGGCTGAAAAACTATATCGTAAACTTGAGAAAATGAATGAAAGATTGAAGTGAAGTAAAGTTGATGGTGATGAATTTTGTATCCCGATTAGTTGGTATTCATGAATTATACTTACCAAACTTTTATGCATTTTTGCAGAGATTCTTATTTGTTAAGCAACGAGACGTAACCAAAATTATGACGTATGTGGCCCAAGCTGCCCATCCTCTTGTACCACCAGACGATTTGGAACCTGTTCTTAAGACTTTAGCAAACAATTTTGTTACCGAACGTTATAGTGGTGAAGTTATGGCCATGGGCTTAAATGCAATTCGAGAATTATGTGCTAGAAATCCGTATTGTATGGATGAAGATCTTCTACAAGATTTAGTTTCATATAAAAGTCATAAGGATAAATCTGTGTTGATGGCTTCAAGATCACTTATTGCTGTTTTTAGAGAAAAAAATCCTCAACTACTTGCAAAGAAAGATAGAGGAGCCCCCACGGAGTTGAGTAAAGAAACACAGTTGAGAAGATTTGGTGAAATCCGAGCCAAGGACTTCATTCCCGGAGCAGAAGTTCTTACCTTTAAAATGCCTGAGGAAGACCAAGAAGAAGTAAATAGTGATAGTGATGCTGATGATGAAGATGATTGGGAAGACATAAATGATTCCGAAGAAGAAAGCGAAGATGAAGGACAAGATAAAAAGGAAAATAATCCTGAAGGCAGTGTGGAAAGAACTTATACTAAAAGCGAAGCTATTCGTGAAGTGATGAAAATGACACCAGAAGAGCGAGCTGAGAAAGCTAAAGATATATTAACAACAAGACTTCTCACAGATCAAGACTTTGCTCGTATTGCAGCAGCTCAAGCAGCAAAGCAAGTAGAAAGATATTCTTCCAGTAGGAAGAGAGGTAGCAAACGAAAATTACAAGAAGAAACTTCTGAGAATTCTGAAATTGTCAAACTTAGCAGTATAGAAATGGTTCATAAGAAAAGGTCTCATGACAAAGAGGCGCGAACTTTAACAGTTTTAGAGGGTCGGGAAGGAAGAGAGAAATTTGGCTCTAGAAAGGGAAGAATGAATGAATTTGCATCTACAACTAATAGGGAAAAAATTAAGTCAAAGAGTTTCATGATGATGAAGCACAAAATTCGATCTGGCAAGAAAAAACTATCTTTCAGAGAGCGACAAATAAAACTTCGAAATGGTTTGCTTAAAGCAAAACTAAGTTAATGAAAAATAAACAAAACTATTAATATTTGTTTTCAATTATCCCCCCAAAAACTTTTTTTTTTTGAATTTCTATGGTCTAAGACCTAAGTAACACTGTAATTCAAAATTGCTTATTGTATGGTTAGTGGACTTGCATAATTAAATAATCCATATCTTGAGAACATCAAAGTTTCAGTCGAGTAAATAGAAAAATAATATAAATTACCAGTCTGTAAGATAGTTAAAAATCTAGGTCTACCTTAAATCCGAGTTTTCCAGTACCTGCTAGAATTTGACAAATTTCAGCCAGAACCGGAATTTTTACATTCTGAAAGAAAATCCTTGAAATGTTGAGTTTATTACATGTAATTTTTTCCAACTATTATTTAAGATGTTAATTATTTTTACAATAAGTGTATGGGGGACTTGTTATACATATTTAAAAAAAAAAAATCATACAACGAATACCCCATCCCTAATACATGAAACTTTTTAAGTTTAAAAAAAAAAAAAAAGAGGCTACTACATAAATAATGTATAGCCATTCAGTCTTCAATTCCCAATTAAGTCAAACATACAATTTTAAATTTTTTTTTGTTAAGCTACAACCACTAGAGAGAACGTAATTAAAATTCATATTAACTAAACATTACCCAAATCATTCATATACCTATTCAACCCATTTTTAGAAGTTATAAGTGAACTAGTTATTACATCCCGAGGCAAACCATTCAAAAACTATGTTACCAAAGTATAATTTTAATACCTTTTTTTTTTTCCCCCCCCCCCCCACCATTGTGACCTCTAGTTATTCCATCATAGTCAAACATGAAAAACAAACTATAAAGTTCCTTCAATCTCTTCTATCATTTACAAACTACGAATTATTTTCATAACTATACGTTGTACTGCCTTAAGTTAAGCATAGCAATGTCTTTTCATAGGTTATGGATCAAAACTTAAACTTTAAAAGCGTGCTTCTCAACTTCTATTATAAGCAACATTACGTACAATTTCCTATTTTTTGTCATGAATATAATTATTATTTTGCAAGTGTGAAGTATTTAACACCTTTTGCTATTGAAATAATTTTCCATTTAAAAGTAATAGTCGGGCTAACTTTAATAACTCCCCTCCCCCAAGATTACCAACATTAGTCAATTTAAAATCATCAGCAGACTTAATATTTAATAACCCTACTTTTTAATCCTCATCTAAATAATTTACATAGATTAGGAAAAAAACGAAAGGTTAGGAAAGAGAATAAGGGGAAACTTCATAGAATAATGATTAGGGATGGTACACTTTCGTGACTGATGAAAGGGTTTGAGTGGAAACATTTTAAAACAAACTGCTACCTAACTATTAGCAGTAATAAAGGGGTGAATGTCTGCGAGTTTAATGGTGTAAAAAGAAATTGGTATTTTGGAGATGAGGTAGAGTAAGAAAGTTGATGAATGGTAAATCAGCAGGTATAGATGGAATTACTGGTGACATGATCAAATATAGGGAGGAGAGATTCTGATGAGCTAAAAATGGAACTGTGCACAAGTATTTGTGGAGGGTATGGTTCCGAATGATTGGAAGATCAGTAATAGGACCTTAATATAGGGATGAGGGGGAACAATAGGAACTACAGGGATTTAATTTATCAGATATATATGGTGGTATTTTGGTGGAATGCGTCGAGGGACTGATTGGCGAATGACAAGGTGCATTTAGAAGTGGTAGAGAATGTGTAGATCAAATCTTTACATTAAACAAATGATTGAGAAAATTAGAAGAATAAATTGTATTTAGGTTTTATGGATTTGCAACAGGCGTATGGCAGGATTAATAAGGAAGTTCTGTGGCAGTTATATTTATATGGTAGGGTTCTGAATAGAATCAAAAGTAATTATGTTGATCGTGAAGGCCTGCTGGAGAATTATCGATATTGCTTTATCAGTTTTGGTAGTACATATTGTATATGAAGAATGGATATTTGACTGTAATGCTGAGGATTAGATAGGCTGCCATAATTTTGCTATGGTGGTTTTGTTTTGTGGCAAAAGTGAGTCCATGTCATACTAAATGGTAGCTAGTGGTTTTGCCCTTATTGCGTATTCGTTGAATGGATGTTGTTTTAAATCATTTGCAATGATTAGCATTATTGAAACAAGTATTCCAAGTTTAAATATTTTAGTATATGTTGTATGAAAAGTGAACGGATAATGCATAGTAGGAAAGTTGTGAATGGTAGGACGGTGGCTGACGCAATTTAATTCTTGGTGAACGCAAAGGGACTCAAGTCTTGAGTGCGCTAGGATTCTGCATGAGGACATGTTGTTACCAGTGTTAAATGTTTAGTAGTGACACTTGTGTGAAATAAGAGGTATAGATCTAAGGTGCAATCTGTTCAAATGGATAATCTTAGGGTTTGTTTGATGCGGGAAGAATTGATAAAATGAGGAATGAGCGTGTTAGAGTTGTGGCGTGAAGAAAATAATAAATTAGCGTATTAAGATCGTTTGGTCATATGGAATGGATGGATGATAGTCGGTTGGTTAAATGGACGTATAGTGGTGAGACCGAAGAAAATGTGGTTTGAGTCATTAAAGGAGTGTGAAAGAAAGGAATGAAAGTTTGGCAGAGACGAGATGCATAATAGGGGTGAATGGCGGAGTTTTGTGAGGGGTATGGTTGTAAGCCTGGTCCAGGGGATGAACCCTACATTGACGAGATACCATAGTGGGGTTCCGTTGCGCTGTTGTGAAACCCTAGGGTGGATTTTTTGGCTGTGAAGCTCTCGCTCTTAAGGGTATGGGGGGGGGGGATTTTTTTTATTGCGTCATGCTATTCTACTGTACTATTCTATTTCCGTGCTTGTTAGGAATCCCCTACTCCCATAGGTGGGGGAAGTGAAGGGAGGATAAAAAAAAAATTCCTAGCACAAAACCTTGAGGAACACTACTTTTTATCAGCTCGCACGTTGATTTGTGACCATTAAGCAATACACATTGTGTTAACTTCTATTCAGTTATATACAACCATAATGAGAAAATTTTTGCTTTGGTAAGAAAATAAAAATCTAGTTCCGGTACAAGAATTTAAAAATACGTCCATTAGAAAAATTTATTTAATATAATCAGCGTTTACAGAGTTAAAATAAAATGTGCTGATAACTTGACAAACTTGCGAAATATACAATTAAAATACAATTTTGAATTGGTGCATTTATATAATACTACTAGTTTCACTTATATTTAGGTTGTGACAGATTCTTCCTAAATAAAATCTCCTTTTTTATCCACATTGTTCCACTATCCTTATTCATACATACATTCATTGGATATATAAAGGTTTAAAACTCTAAATAATGATCCTTTATAAAATATTTTGAATGCTTATAAAATTAAATAAAAGAAAGATTCGTATAAAGCATCTGTAGATGTCAATTTTGTATGATATTCAGTGCTGGGCGAGCTACTCAAAGTAGGCAAAAATGAAGTGCCGCTACTGCTACTTCATGTAATATTATAAGAGTAGAAACTTATATATTATAAATTTACAAAGGTTACAAAATCTTAAAATGTACCGTTAAGACTTAATTGAAATACGCAATCTGTAAGAAGTTAATTTTAATTTTTTGCACAATTTAATATAACCTTTACCAAGTAAATAAATAAAAAATATAATAAGGACCGACTACCCCTCATACAAACGCAGTTGACGAGGAACCCTTCCCCGCAACAGGCCTTCGAGGTTCCCATCCGATTACTTGCTACTACCACCATTTTAGGTTTGATTTTAGAAACACATTTCGAAATTTTCGTCTAAAAAAATTTTTTTTTTAACATCTGCGTTTGATAGAAAAGGCATTTTGTATTTTAGGTAGTTAGTTTTTAATGTTCCACATTAAAATTGGACGCACAAATACGCTTTTTTTGGTCCTTCATAAACGGTGGTTTGCACTTTCTCAGAGATTAGAAAGTGCATATTTTACTATTTTTTTTTATAAAATATTTTTAAAAAGCTTTCTGACGGATTCATTACTATTAATCGTATTGTCCGTTCATCTGTTAGAACATTCGCCATTCAGTATAATTTTTCGACTTTTTTAAAATATATATTCAGTATAAAGTTATTTACTTTATTCAGTTTTTGAAAAGAGGCTGTTGCAATCTGCAAGTTGAAATTTAGTAGCGGCAATACTGAAATCGTTACTTATTTGATACTGTAGAGATGATACCCCTTCGGCTACTTTCAAATTAGCGTAATAGCGACCGCTAATAGTAGCGCCCCTATCCTCAACTTTGATAATACTTTAATTTTAGTACAATTACCTGTAAGTTTTTTTATTTGACAATTGTATTATTAATTAGTACATTTATAAGCATTTTTTTTAATATTTGAGATCACCACACTTTTCAAAAGTGCAATCGACGTAAACCTATGCCAATTTATGGAATGGCACTGAAATTGAATGCAATATTCCTATATTGACTTCGTCTATGTAAGAATGTTCAGCACAGTAAAAAAAAAAAAAATTTTTTTTAACTTATTATAAAATTTTTAAATATACATTAATTAAAAATGAATACGATCTGTTAAAGTCAACATCTCAATCATATACATTTTATATAATTGTTAATTTGTTTGTATAAAATGTTAATTAATACTATAAAATTCATTTGCAGCTAAACAACTGTAAAGTCAAATCCACATGAATAAAAACAAATGAGGCATAATTCTTTCATAAATGTAAACAATGGCAGATAAATTTTTTTTTTTTATCAAACGTATAATAAAATGAATTTAATTTTCAAAAGTATAAATATTTATCTGCCAAACTTTGTTAAGGATACATTGATTTTTATGATCAATTAAAAAAAAGAAGAAGACTGATTTATATTTCTTTTCATTAGATAATTGCCTAACGTTTCTTGGCAAACGAGCAATACTTTTTTAAAAATCTTCAGACGATTCTGTGATAAATAATTGCTTTACCAAATGGACAGTGAATCTATAAACTTTCATGTCACTTAAGTATATATATATATATAATCATCACCCATTTCCCCTTTAAGCAGATAAAAATGTTCTTGTATTGTTTAAATAATAAAGATACAAGCTTGACATTGTGTGCGTAGTTTTCTCAGGCCAAAAAAGTGCATCATAGGTAATACAAAGCTTTGTATTATTAAACAAATCGAGGAATTCTGGGATTTTTTTATTTTTTTTTTTTAATTTTGTTGCAAGGAAAAAGCATGTACAGATTCGGCATTGCTTCATATATTTTAAAACTATCACCAAGTCTTCTTGATTTCAGATAGTTGTTTTTCTTTAACTCTAAGCAAGGCCAACCAACATTTTAAGGTAAAGTTTTGTTCAGTAAAAATGTACCATGTAAAAATGTGTCCTACAGATCACGACAATAAATTTCAAGTTTTCCAACTGAAAAGTATACGCATTTGAAGACTTGGAGCCTACCAAATTGTTAATTATGTGAAAATTTATTATGTCCAAGGCAAGAAATTTGAAAAAAGGATGGTGCCTAAAATAAAATATAAAATGAAATAAGACAAAACCACCTGAGCCCAAAAGTTTTTCGGGAATTCGGATAAAAGCGCAAAGCCAAACATTTTTTTCAGGTTTGTTTGATTTTCTGCCCTTCCATCAGCATTTTCTCTCAAAGTATTTGTGTTTGATGGTCCTTTCATGGGTGCACAACTTTCTGATTCCCTTCGTGAAGATGATTCTGATAGAAGATGTGCTGCAAACCAATAAATTACTGGTGAGCTAGAACAAAGTAACCTCGTAGTAACCTGAAAATTTCATATGAACGTAATTATTTAATGTACATCTGCAACAAGTCATTTATACTATGTGAAAAATAAAATTCTATAAATGTTTTTAATGTTAACAATCAAAGGACAATGATCTGCAGCTCTGTTTGACCCTTGACCACAGTGTGAGCGGGGAAGCTTGTCAAAGGTCATCGTCAAAGTATTGACATGCCTTACTTTGGAAAGAAAGCATTCTTTCAAAGCTAAGTTTCCTTTTAGCTCATCGTGGTCAAGTGGTAAAACACTTGCTATACGAACAATTAAGGCTCGGGTTCGAAACCCAGCAAGGGAGAAAAAAATGATTATATATATATATATATATAATATATATATATATATATATATATATATAATATTATATATAATATAATATATATATATATATTATTATATATATAGATACTATATAATATAATATATATATTATATATATATATATATAAAGAGGCGCTCGCTAGTAAATCAGTTGAATGTGAACAAGTGTGTACTGAACCAAATTGGGGGCAAATGAGCGAAGCAATTGTTAGAGTGCAAAGGGAAGTATGTGGATTCCTAAGTAGGAATAAGAATTTAACAGTGAATGGTGCGAATGAAGAGGTGATGAAAGCGTTAAAGGTAAAAGAAGCGTGGGCTGAATGAACTAAAAGCAAGATGATGAATCTCAAAGAAGATGTTTGGAAGTATATAAGGAGAAAAAAGAAATACTAAAAGGGCCATACGTAGGAGAAAAGAAGAGCGTAAATGAACAGTTTGGAAGGAGGATGAATGGGACTTAGAAGGGAATAGAAGCTCTTCTGGAAGGAACGCGAAAGGTTAAGAATGAGAATAAGGGAATTCTCGCTAGAATCAAGTGAATTAGGCGATGCGTCTTTGTAACTGCATGAAATGATGTTAGGGGAGGTGAAAGAACACTTCGAAATCGGCACAATATAACAGTAATGAAGAGTTGATAGTGAATGTGTGTGCGGGTTTGAATGATGCAAGAAAAAGTAGGTATTTTGGGATGAGGTTATTAGTAAGGAGGCGGTAATGGCGTAGAGCTGAGAAAGTTGAAAAATGTAAATCTGCAGGATAGATTGAAATTTTTGGTGAAATGATCAAGAATCGAGGCGAGATTGTGATTGATGGGATTGGAAGTTGTGCTAATAAAGCGTTTATGGAGTATATTCCAAGGCATTGGAGGAGAGCGGTAATAGTCCCCTATACAGTAAGGGGTAAGGAGAAAAAGCGGAACTGTAGCAAATTATAGGGAATAAGTTTATTGAGTGTTGTAGGGAAGGTATTTCTGGTGTTTTTGTCGAAAGAGGTGGGGTGCGAGTGACTAAGAACCTGATGTGAAGAACAGGTGCGTTTAGGAGGCGTAGAGGATGTGTGGATCAAATTCTTACATTGAAACAAATGATGAGAAAATGAGCGAGAAGAAAATAAATTGTATTTAGGGTTAATGGATTTGCAACAATCGTATGATAGAGTTAATAGGGAAGCTTTATGGCAGGTGTTAGTGATATATGTGTTGGTGGTAGGCTTCTGAATGGAATCAAAAAGTATGTATGAACGAGAGTGAAGCGTGTTGTAGCGAATAAATGGTGTCAATGGGGATTGGTTAGATTAATAGCGAGATGAGACAGGGTTGTGTATGCTCCTTCGGTTATTAATTGTATATGGAGGTATGAGAATTCGAGGTGGGGATGGCAGGAAATGGTGTTTAGAATGATGGAGAATGGAGAGAGAGTGGAGGGTGCCCTACCATTATATGCGGATGATTTGGTTCTGTTTGAGGAATCTGAAGAGAGTTTGAGAAGATTGTAGAGAGATTTGGCTGTGTAAAAGGAGGTTTGAAAGTAAACGTAGATAAGAGTAAGTATGGTTGTAGTGAGGACAGTCCTCAGTGGGAAGTTATGTTAGAATGCGTGAGCGCTGGAACAAGTGTCTGAGTTTTAAATATTTAGTATGTGTTGCCGATGAGAAGAACGGATGATGCAGAGTTCAGTAGGAAAGTTGTGAATGGCAGGAAGGGGCTGGTGCAATTAAATCGTGGGTGAATGTAAAGACTAAGGTCTTGCAGTGCGCTTAGGGTCTTACATGGAGGTTACTTGTTACCTGTGTTATTGTAAGTAGTGAGACTATGTCTGGAATAAGAAGTATAGATCTAAAGTCAATGTGTTCAGATGGACAATTTTAGGGGTGTGCTAGGTGTGAGAAAAATTGATAAAGAGAGGAATGAACGATTAGAGAGTTGTGTGTAAAGAAAGGGGTAGATGAGAGAATAATCAAAGTATGTGAGATGGTTTGTTCAGTTGGAAAGGCATGAATGATAGTCGTTGGTGAAGCGAATGTATAGTGGCGAGTGGTTGGAAACGACAGGCGGCGGGATCCGAAGAAAAAGTGATTGAGTTCAGTAAAACGAAGTTTGAAGAGAGAAATGTGCAGTTTGGTAGAGGCAAGAAGAAAGGCGTGTAGAACAGGAGTGAATGCGGGGATTGTGAGGGTAGGTGTGGCCCACTGGGCCAAGGATAACCCCTTACATTGACGATCTACCATAGTGAGGTCCATCGCTGCCCATTGAAAAGCTTAGGGCTAATTTCTGACTGCGATGGCTTCGCAATACTCAATGGTACAAAAGAGCTGGAAAGCTGGGCTGTTTTTCGACTTGTCATGTTCTTCTATCTCTTTTCTTTTCTGATGCCCGTCGCGCACCTTACATTCTTGGAAAATATAAGGAAGATGAAGAAGAAGAAATATATATATATAATATTATATATATATATATATATATATATATTATATTATATATTATATATATATATATATAATATATATATATAGTATATATATTATATATAGTATATATATATATAATTATATATATATATATATTATATATATACTATTATATATATATATTATATAATAATATATATTATATATATATATATACTATATATATATATATATATATATATATATATATATATAATGATTTCTCTAGATAGTATTTTAAATAATTTTATTTTAATAATTTTATTAAATATATATATATATAAATATAAATATATTATATATATATATATATATATATAAATATATATATAGATATATTATATATATAATATATATATTATATATATATATATATATATATATATAGTATATATAATATATAATATATATATATATATATATATAATATATATAGATATATATATATATATATATATAATATATATATATATATATATATATATATATATATATATAGATATATAATATATATATATATATAATGATTATATATATAATATATTATACTATATATATATCTTTCTTTATCTTCCTTTTTCCTCAAGACTGCGGGAAGGTGCGCTACAAGCATCGGAAAGAAAAGCAGTAGGAGAATATGACAAATGTCGAAAAAAGAAAGCCCAGAAAGAAAGCCCAGCCTCTGTACCATTAATTAGTGAAAACTCGTCACAGACAGAAAATCCACCCTAGAGCTTCATGGACCGCGACGGACCCTCGCTATGGCTAAATCGTCAATGTAAGGTTCATCCCTTAGCCCAGGTGGACAACCATGCGCCCATACAAAACCCCGCCATTCTCTCCTAGTCATGCACCTTTATTCTCGCCTTTTTCCCAACCTCACATTTCTCTCCTTCAGGACATTCGTTCCAACCGACCTCAATCCCACTTTCTCTTCCGGCTTTCCCAGCCGGTCGGTTCCCAACACCCTCACCACTATAACATCCGCTTAACCAACGACTATCATTCATCCTTTCCACATGACCAACCATCTCAAATACTTTCATTTATTCTCTCATTTACCCTTTACTTCACACCACAACAACTCTGCTAATAAAAGTCTATTATATAAATTATTCTAATTTTTAATGTTAAAAATTTTTTTTTCTTCTCACACCTAGCATGCTTCTAAGATTGTCCATAAGATTGTCCATCTGAACTTTAGATCTATACTTCGTATTATTCCAGACCATAGTCTCACTACCATATAATAACCACACGGTGAACAACATACCCTCATGTAAGACCTAGCGCACTCAAGGGACTTAGTCCCTTTACATTCACCAACAATTAATTGCACCAGCCACCCTTCCTTGCATTCACAACTTTCCTACTACACTCTGCATCATCGTTCCCTTCTCATCCAACACAAGACCCTAAATATTTAAACTCAGACACTTTGTTCCACTGCTCACCCATCTAACATAACTTCACACTGAGGACGGTCCTCACTCACAACCATAACCTACTCTTATCTACGTTACTTTCAAACCCCTCCTTTTACATACCCTGCCAAATCTCTCTACCAATCCTCTCAAAACTCTCTGCAGATTCCGCCACACAGAACCAAACATTTCGCATATAATAGAGGGCCACCCCTCCACTTCATCCTCCATTCTCCACCATTCTAAAACCATATCCTGCCATTCCCCACCTCGAATTCTTTCATAACCCATCATATACAAATAAATAACCAAGGAGACCACCACACAACCCGTCCACTCCGCTATTAATCCTAAACCAATCACCATTGACACCATTTATTCTTACACACGCTTCACTATCGTCATACATACTTTTGATTCCATTCAGAAGCCTACCACCAACACCATATATCACTAACTTAACCTCTCATAGAGCTTCCCTATTAACTTCTATCATACGCTGTTGCAAATCCATAAAACCTTAAATATAATTTGATTCTTAATCCCACTTATGTTATCTTTTCTCCCTCATGTTTCTTCAATCATTTGTTTCAATGTAAAGATTTGATCCACACATCCTCTATCACTCCTAAACGCACCTTGTTCTTCACCAATCAGTCTTTCAGTCACTCGACGCACTCTTTCGACCAAAATACCAGCATATACCTTCCCTACAACACTGAATAAACTTATTCCCCTATAATTTCTACAGTTCCCCTTTTCTCCCTTACCCTTATATAAGGTACTATTACGGATCTCCTCCAATCCCTTGGAACCTATACTCTCCATAAACGCTTATTACACACTTCCAAATCCAATCAATCACCATCTCGCCTCCGCCTTGATCATTTCACCAGTAATTTTCATCTATACCTGCAGATTTACATTCTTCAACTTCTCACTCTACCCATTACCTCCTCCTTACTAATAACCTCATCCCCAAAATACCTATTCCTTCTTGCACCATCAAACCCACACACATTCACTAACACCTCATCATTACTGTTAATATTGTGCAGATTTTCGAAGTGTTCTTTCCACACTCCCCTCACATCCATTTCATCAGAAAAATCGTATAAAACCACCATCCCTATTCATTATTCTAAGCAGCTATTCCCCTTATTCTCATCTTAAAACCCTTCGCGCTTCCTTCCAGAAGAGCTTCTTATTTCCTTGTAAAGTCCCCATTCATCTCCTTCCAAACTGTTCATTTTACCTCTGTTTTCTCCTACGTATGCACCTTTTAGTATTTCTTTTTTCCTCGTTATTTAATTCCAAACGCATCTTTCTTTTGAAACTTCATCATTTGCTTTTAGTACATTCAACCACGCTTCTTTTTTACCTTTACCGCTTTCATCACCTCTTCATTCCACCATTCGCTGTTAACATTCTTACTTTACTTTAGCACATCCACACACTTCCTTTGCACTACTACCAAATTGCTTCTTCATTTGCCCCCAGATGTTCAGTATCAACTTGTTCACATTCAACCGATTTACAGCGAGCGCTCTTACATACTATCCTTATTGTCTTGTTCAATTTACTTCTCACTCTTATATTACCTACTTCCTTTCGTATCACCTTCCTCTCCATCCAAGCCCCCACTAACTTAATTTTACATAGAACAACATAATGATCATAATCCCATCCTAAACCCCTCACTGATTAACATCCAACACATACTTCAACACTCCTTCTTCACCAACACAAAAATCAATCATAACTTTTAACTTCGATACCATCTCTTACCTACACCAACTCTCGTATACTTATGGATACTCTTGCTTTTAAAGAAAGTATTACTACACACATACCTCTCTCTTATATATAATATATATATATATATATATATATATATATATATATATATATATATATATATATATATATATATATATATATATATAATATATATATATATTATATATATATAATATATATATATATATATATATATATATATATATATATATATATATATAATATATATATATACTATATATATATATATATATATATACTATATATATATATAATAAACCATCACCCATCTTCTCTCCCAAGACTGGAGGTAAGGTGCGAACATGCACTTGAAACAAAAAGTAGCTAAAAGAATATGACCGGGGCCAAGTTTTTCGAAAAGAAAGGTCCAGCCTTGCAGTCCTCTTTATACTTTTTAGTGAACAAACTCGTCGCAATCAGAAAAATCGACCCTAGAGTTTCACGGGACCGCAACGGACCCTCACTATGGGCATCTCATCAATGTAGGGTTATCCCTTGGCCCAGGGCCACAACCATACACCCCTCACAAAACCCCGCCCATTCACTCCTATTATGTACCTTTCCTCTCGCCTCTGACAAACTCACATTCCTCTCCTCCAAGCATTCCTTACCTGACTCAATTCACTTTTTCTTCGGTCTCCCAGACAGTCGATTCCCAACACACTCACCACTATACATCCGCTTAAAAAACCGACAATCATCCATCCTTCCCACATGACCAAACCATCTCAACGTACTTTTATTTATTCTCTCATTTACTCCTTCTTCCCACCATACAACTCCCTAATACGTTCATCCTCATTTTATTCCAAATTCTCTCACACCTAACACGCCCCTAAGATTGCCATCTGAACACATGTACTTTAGGCATCTATACCTCTATTCCAGCATTCATAATTTCACTATGATAAATAACACATGTAACCAACATACCCTCATTAAGACCCTAGCGCATTCAAGCTTGTCCATTTACATCCACCACGGATTTAATTGCACCAGCCACCTTCCTACCATTCACAACTTGCCTACTACACTACATCACACGTTCCCTTTTCATCCAGATATATTCCTAAAATATTTAACTCAAGACACTTGTTCAAGGTTGCTCACTATCCAACATAAACTTTCGACACGAGGCGCTGTCCTCAGCTCAGTTCTAAGCTCTCTCAGAACTACTTATGCGATTATGTTATGGTTAGCTAGCAAACGCTCCTTTAGCACTATCCCTGCCAACCTCTTACTCACCAATCGCTCATCTAAACTTGATCGAACTCAGATCCACTAGCATCCAAAGCGAGCAGATCGATTCCGTTACAGAATAATATGTGCTACCGTCCGCACTACTCTAGTGCACTATTCGAGCCTTAAATTACGAAATTACTAAGACAGCCGAGTCACCCGGTCCAACACCAACTGTGCTAGCATTACGGTTTATCGTATGTATCGCATCCACTCATACTAAAGTGTGATAATTCAACAAGTTTGAGGAAACATAACACCTCCCTGCCTAACTCCGCTATTTATATATATTAAGACGCAATCACCTCCGACAGCTCTATTATGATGTACAAGAATACACAACGAGCGGTGTCATATCTTCAGTACATACAGTTTGGAGTTACCAATATCAGCAAAACCTTACCAGCCAACACCATTATATCACTTAACACACTGACATAGAGCTTTCCTGATTAATCGTATTCATACGGCTGTGTGCAAATCCATAAAACGTCTAAACAATTTATTCTTCTTCTCCCTCATTTGTTTCAATGTAAAGATTTGATACACACATCCTCTTCCACTCCTAAACGCACTGTTCTTACCCCAATCAGTCCTTTAGTCACTCGACGCACTCTTTTGACCAAAATACCAGCATATATCTTCCATACAACATTCAATAAACTAATTCCCCTATAATTCTTACAGTTCCCCTTACCTCCTTTACCCTTATAAGGGTACTATTACTTCTCTCCTCCAATTCCTCGAACTATACCCTCCATAAAACGCTTTGATTACACAACTTCCAAATCCAATCAGTCACCATCTCTCCTCCGTTTTTGATCATTTCACCAGTAATTTCATCTATACCTGCAGATTTACCATTCTTCAACCTCCTCCTTACTAATGACCTCATCACCAAAATACCTATTCCTTCTTGCACCATCAAACCCAGCACACATTCACCATCACCTCATTATGACAATGTTATACAGATTTTCGAAAATATCTTTCCACACTCCCCTCCGTTCCATGCAGTCAGTTAACGAAACGCACCATCCCTATTCGCTATTCTAAGCAATTCCCTTATTCTCGATTCTTAACCTTTAGCCGCTTCCTTTCCAAAAAGCTCCTATTCCTGGTAAGTCACCATTTCATCCCTCCTTCCAAAACTGTTAAATTTAACTCATTTTTCTCAGAGCGTATTGCACCTTGTAGTATTTCTTGTTTCCTCCTTGATATAATTCCAAACATCTTTCTTTTAAACTTCATCACTGGCTTTTAGTACATTCAACCACGCTCTTTTTCTTTTAACTTCTTGCATCACCTCTTATTCCACACTCACTGTTAACATTCTTTTACTTCCAACTTTAGCACATCAACATCTTCTTTGCACTGGCCTAACAACTGCTTTCTGTCATTTGCGTTCCAGATTTGTTCAGCTTCAACTTGTTCACATTCAACTGATTTACTTGCGACTGCTCTTAAATACTTATCCTTATTACCCTGTTCACTTAACTTCTCATTCTTATTTCTACCCACTTCCTTCCTAATCACTCTTCTCTCCATCCAAGCCTCCTACTAATTAATTTAACATAAAACAACATAATGATCCGATAGTCTCATCCTAACCCTCTCACCAACCTTAACATCCAACACATACTTCAACATTCCTTCTTCACGACACAAAATCAAATCATTACTTTTCACTTCAATACAACATCTCTACCTACGCCAAAACTTTAGTATACTTATGAATACCTCTTGTGCTTTAAGAAAGGTATTACTTACACACATACCTCTCTCCTCACAGAAATCAGTCATCTTTCTACCATTCTCATTTTCTCCCAACACCCCAACCAACTTGTTATACCATCCCTTTTTTGATCATCTATCCAACCATTTAGGTCACCCAACACATCAATCTGAATCTTCCTACTCACCCCATCCAAAACATGCATTCAAAGATTATCCAGAAAAATCATACTCTCTTCAAACATTCACCTTCAGATGGACATATGTCACAACCACACATACCTTGACCTTTTCAAACTTAAATTTAACATTAGAATTCTAGAACTCACACACACAAAAAATACTACCATAGCTCTGTACCACAAGTCTCTCATCAGAATTGCAACTCCTTCTCTCCCACTCTTCATTCCTTTCCACACCCGCACACACATTTCACACCCACCACCATTCTTTTTCACTCTGTTCTTCCTCCACTTCATCTATATATATATATATATATATATATATATATATATATATATATATATTATATATATATATATATATATATATATAATATATATATATATATATATATAAATATATATATATATATATATATATATATATATTATTATGTATATATATAAAGTTAACTTAAACTTACTGTGTACATGAATGAATAAAACACCAAAACAAGCACATAAGAGAGGTGCAAGAATACACAAAGACCTTCTCCATTGAATTTATGCCTCTTTAACACCAAGCTGATCGCATTTTTCCTTCCCCCTTTTGAACTTGGGAGAATGCCTAGATTTTAAACAGACCTGAAAATATGACGAAGTTTGCATTCAAATCACATCGCTTCATGAAAATGAAGAATTTAACAAGATAAACAAAAAAAAAAAGTCTCTATAAACTATTCGCCAGATAAACACATGAAAAAAAGTAATTCAGTCTGAAATAGTAAATTGTATAACAAGCGTATTCATCACGATAAGTGAATCACAGGTTACTATTTTAGAATGATTATCTGCCCTGCCAATATTTTATAAGTTGTAACTAGTCATCGGGCTCGTCAGTTATAGTTAATGTTAGCATAGAAAATAAAACCCAACTAAAATACATTTTTCGGAAAAATTACTATAAAAATAAAAAAATTATACAAACTTACAACTAATGAGATTGCATGATAAATACAAGAAAAATATAATATATATTATATTTACAGAGAAAACTAAACTATAAATAACTAAACAGAATTTAAAGGTAAAACAATTTCATCACTTATTCCTTTTAAATTTGACAATTTACAAAATATTAATCTATTGACAGTGAATCATTATATGTGTAAGTCTACCAAATGATGTGAGAAAAGTTATGATCTTGTTCTTCATTCATCCCTCTAAGATGTCTCTAAATTTGCATGCACCCCTTCCAGGAGAATAAGAAGTATTTAAAGTATTAACCAATTTCCAATCCAAAATATTAAGATTTATATAGATGTTAAAATCTGTACATTTTTATTGCTTACAACGAATGATAAATATTGCTTTAAACTCTAACTACACAGCCTTGTTAAAACTTTTTAAATTTTTTGAAACAAAATTATTAATAATACATGTCTGAGAATAAATTACTTATGGCTTCAGATAATGAAAAGTGTTTTCCAAATGAATAAAGGAGGAAAAGAAGATATGAGGTATGATGCAGTTTATTCGAGATTAAATTTATCTAGCCTATTCATATCTATGTATGTACGTACATGAGCGTGCATATGAACCAGAAAACATATAATTATTACTCTGGAGAGTTATAACCATGGTAAAGAGCTGCCATTGACATCATTACTGTCAAACAACGGCAATGCCAACAAAGAAAGTTTCGGTACTTGGCGATTAGCTCATAGTAGCGAAAAACACCTACCTATACCATATATATATATATATATATATATATATATATATATATATATATATATATATTATATATATATATATAATATATATATATATATATATATATATATATATATATATATATATATATATATATATATACTAATATATATAATATATATATATAGTATATATATATATATATATATATATATATAATATATTATACTATATAATATATATATAATATTATATATATATATACTTTCGTTAAACACAAGAGTATCCATAAGCTTATACTAGAGTTGGTGTAGGTAGAGATGGTATCGAAGTGAAAGTATGATTGATTTTATGTGTTGGTGAAGAAGGAAGATGTTGAAGTATGTGTTGGTATGTTAAATCAGTTAGGAGTTTAGGAATGGGATTCTGATCATTATGTTGTTCTATGTAAAACTAAGTTAGTGGGGGCTTGGATGGAAAGGAAAGGTGATACGTAAGGAAGTAGGTAAATTAAGAGTGAGAAGTTAAGTGAGCAAGACAATAAGGATAAGTATGTAAAGAGCGCTCGCTAGTAAAACGGTTGAATGTGAACAAGTTGTACTGACAAGTCTGGCGGGCAAAGAAGCGAAGCAATTGTTAGTACTGCGTAGTGCAAGGAAGTATGTGATGTGCTAAAGTAGAAGTAAGATCGTTAACAGTGATTAATGGAGAATAAGAGGTGATGAAAAGCCGGTTAAAGGTAAAAAAGAGCCGAACTGTGATGTACTAAGCAAATGATGAGACTCAAAAAGAAGCATGCTTGAATTATATAAGAGAAAAAGAAATACTAAAAGTTGTATACGTAGGAGAAAAAACAAGAGGTAAATGAACAGTTTGGAAGAGAATGAATGGGACTTACAAGGGAATAGAAGCTCTTCTGGAGGAAAGCGCGAAAGGTTAAGAATAGAATAAGGGGATCTGCTTAGAATAATGAATAGGGATGGTGCTTTTGTAACTGATGAAAGGGATGTGAGAGGGGAGTGTGAAAGAACACTTCGAAAATCTACACAATATTAACAGCTAATGAAGAGTGATAGTGAAGTGTGTGGTTTGATGTGCTAAGAAGAATAGGTATTTTGGGATGCAGGTTATTAGTACAGGAGGAGGTAATGTGTTAGAGTGAAAAAGTTGACGAAGAATGGTAAATCTGCAGGTATAGATGAATTACTAGTGAAATGACAAAACGGAGCAAAGATGGTGATTGGATTTGGAAGTTGTGGAATAAAGCGTTTATAGAGGGTATAGTTCCAAGGGATTGGAGGAGAAGCGGTAATAGTACCCTTATATAAGTAAGGGAGATAAGGGAACTGTAGAAATGATAGGAATAAGGTTATTGAGTTTGTAGAAAGTATATGCGGCGTATTGGTCGAAAGAGTGCTCACTGTCGAGTGACTGAAGGACTGTTGGTGAAGAACAAGTGCGTTTAGGAGTGTAGAGGATGTGTGGATCAAACTTTACATGGAAACAAATGATTGAGAAAATGAGGAGAAGAAGAATAAATTGTATTTAGGTTATTGGATTTGCAACAGGCGTTTATGATAAGTTAATAGGAAATTTTATGGCAGGTGTATGGTAGGCTTCTTGAAATGGAGTCAAAAAGTATGTATGCGATAGTCAAGCGTGTGTAAGAATAAATGGTGTCAATGCTGATTGGTTTAGGATTAATAGCGGAGTGAGACAGGTATGTGTTATGTCTCCTTGGTTATTAAAACTTCTATCATGGATGGGGTTAGGAAAGAATTCGAGGTGGGGATGGCAGGAAATCGTGTTAGAATAATGATGGAGAATGAGATGAGTGGAGGTTCCTTACCTATTATATGAGGATTTGGTTTTGTGTGGTGATCTGAAGAGAGTTTGAGAGGAATGTAGAGAGATTTGGCAGGGTGTGTAAAAGGAGGCGCTTGAAAGTAAACGATAAAGTAAGTATATGGTTGTGAGTGGAGGACAGTCCTCAGTGTGAGTTATGTTAGATGATGAGCCGGCCTGAGCAAGTGTCTGAGTTTAAAATATTTAGGGTATAGTTGATTAGAAGGAACGACGATGCAGAGTGTAGTAGGAAAGTTGTGAATGGGCAGGGCGTGGCTGGTGCAATTAAATCGTGAGTGAATGGTACAAGGACTGCACTAAGTCTTGAGTGGCTAGCGGGTCTTACATGTGTATGTTGTTACTGTGTTATTGTAATAAGTAGTGAGACTGGTACTGCGATAAGCAAGTATAGATCTAAAAGTTTAATGTGTTCGATGGACAATCTAAGGCGGTGTCTAGGTGTGAGCAAGAATTATAAAAGTGAGGATGAACGTATTAAGAGTGGTGTGGTGTGAAAAAGGGGTAAATGAGAGAATAAATGAAAGTATGTTAAGATGGTTGAACATATGGAAAGATGAATTGATAGTCGCGTGCGTAAGGCGTGATGTATAGTGCGATGTGTGTGAACCGACCGGCTGGGAGACCGAAAAAAATGATTGAGTCAGTAAACGAATGTTTGAAGAGAGAATCTGAGTTTGTAGAGGCGAGAGAAAGTGTATAACAGGATGAATGGCGGGGATTGTGAGGGTATTGTGTGCCCACCTGGGCCAAGATGACCCTTACCTTGACGATCTTACCATAGGGAGGGTCCATCGCTGTCCCATGAAGGCTTTAGGGTGATTTCTGACGCGATGAGTTCTCACTTAATTAATGTGTACTGAGGGGCGGTAAGCTGGCTTTCTTTTCGATTATGTCATTCTCCTACTGCTTTCTTTCCATGCTCGTACGCACCTTTACTCCCATTCTTGGGAAATAGAAGGCAGATAAAGAAGAAGAATATTATATATAATATTAATATATAGTATATAATATATATATATGAAATATATATATATATAATATTTATATATATATATTATAGATATAAATATATATATATATAATAATATATATATAAAATATTATATATATTATATATATAATATATATAATATTATTATATATATATATATATATATATTATATATATATAGTATATATATATTATAAATATATAATATATATATTCTTCTCTTTCTTTCCTCACCTTCCTCTTTGCCCCAAGATGGGGGGTAAGGTGCTGTACAACATCGGAAAAGAAAACCAGTAGGAGAACATGACAAACGTTGCGAAAAAGAAAGCCCAGCCTTACCGCCCCCTCTGTACCATTAATTAGTGAAGGCTCGTCACAGTCAGGAAAATCCACCCTAGAGCATATGACCGCGACGGACCCTCACTATGGAAAATCGTCAATTTAAGGGTTCATCCCCCGCCCAGGTGGGCCACAACCATGCCCCCATACAAACCCCCCATTCTCTTCCTATCATGCCACCTTATTCCGGCTCTGCCAAACTTCACATTTCTCTCCTTCAGACATTCGTTCACCGACTCAATCCACTTCCTCTTCGCTCTCCCAGCCCGGGGGTTGCGTTCCCACACACTCTCCACTATAATCCGGCTTAACCAACGGCTATCATTCATCCTTTCCACATGACCAAAGCCATCTCAACATACTTCATTTTTCTCTCATTACCCCTTTCTTCTCACACCACACAACCTCTAATACGTTCATTCCTACTTTATTAATTCTTTCACACCTAGCATGCCCCTAAGATTAGTCCATCTGAACACATTGGAATGTTTAGATCTATACTTCTTATTCCAGACCATAGTCTTCACTACTATACATATAACACAGGTAACAACATAACCCTCATGTAAGACCCTAGCGCACTCAAACTTAGTCCCTTTACATTCACCAACGATTTAATTGCACCAGCCACCTTCATGCCATTCACAACTTTCCTACTACACTCTGCATCATCCGTTCCCTTCCATCCAACCACATACCCTAAATAGATTAACTCAGCACACTTCGCTCCAGCTGCTCTCATCTAACATAACTTCACACTGAGGACTGTCCTCACTCACAAACCATAACCTTACTCCTTATCTACGTTTACGTTCAAACCCCTCCTTTTACATACCCTGTCAAATCTCTCTACAATCCTCTCAAACTCTCTTCAGATTCGCCACACAAAACGCAAATCATCCGGCATACAATAGCGTTAAGGGCACCCTCCACTTCATCTCCCATTCTCCATCTTCTAAAACACCATTCCTGCCATTCACCACGTCGAATTCTTTCATAACCCCATTCCATATACACATTGAATAACGAAGGAGACATAACACAACCCTGTCTCACTCCCTATTAATCCTAAACCAACACCATACACCATTTATTCTTAACACACGCTTCACTATCGTCAACATACTTGATTCCATTCAGAAGCTTCCACCAACACCATATACCACTAATACCTGCCATAAAGCTCTCCAAGCAAAATAGTATAGTATATATATATATATATTATATATAATAATATATTGTAATTATTTCTCTATATATATATATATATATATATATATATATATATATATATATATATATATATATATATATATATATAAGGAGATATTGATCATGCATCCATGGTGTCAATTGGCAATTCGCTATCTTATTCTGGTGTTGTTTATTCTCGGAAATGTTTTTTATAATACAGTCTGGAATTGTTTACCATTTCTAATCCAGGCTGTGATACTTTGTATTATTTATTATATGTCTTCAATTATTGAAAAACCTTATAACAATTATCGATAATATAACAGTATTTCTTCTTTCTAGTACATCTTGTTATGATTTTTTGTATAATATAATATAAACTTAATGATAAACATAGCACCAGGAGCACAGATGATACCAAAGATATAATTGTGCTAAACAGTTATATACACAAGAAGTGATAAGCCTTTCTAGCTGTCTCAGAGGTCAGTGCTGCAAATTTATTGATTTTATTAATTAATAACTAAGATTTGTAGTAATGTACAGATAGTAAACTTAACTCTTATTACAGTTTACTATCTTGTTGCTTGCTGGAAGGCCGTTGACATCATTAATCTCCATTTAAGAAAGACCCCTCTTGGATATATCAGGGTATGTTTCTTAATAGAATAAATATAGGTGACTTCATTTAACTGTCAAATATGTAAATATAAATTATGGTCCAAATACCAATCATTGTTTATATTTGACAGGGTTCTAATACAGGGATTCATCCTGAATCCTTCAAGCTTCTAACTGTGGGATTCAAACCTGAATCCTTCTTCCGATTTTGGGATTCATCCTGAATCTTCTTTTTGTGCTGATACTCTTGAGTGGGATTCCTTAGTGAATCTTTTCTCGGTGCTATTTTGAAGTTGGAATTCATCCTGAATCTTTCTTCTTGGAGTTGTTTCGGAGTTGTGGTTCATCTGGATCCCTCTCCCTGCCAATTCTAACGTTGGGATTTGGCCTGATTCCTTCCTCTTTAATAGTACTTCAGCATAGTTGTATTCTCCTGAATCAAACTCACCACTTGGAACCATTCCCCAGTCAATTCAGTTAAGTCATCATTTATTCACAATTGTTGAGTCTGGATTTCTTATTCCCTTGATTTTTATGCATGAGCAATATTTGGAAGCGTTCGGTTTCCACTCTCGATTCTGATCCTAGAGCTGTCTGTGCTCATGTACATATTTTACACCTTGGAACCTTTAACTTGCCCTCCAAGGTGTATTAACTAATTCTATTTAATCATAATCTTTTATTTATATATTAACTTTTGTCAGACCTCCCACCATATATTCTGAGCGATTTTAGTAAAGATAAAACTTTTTTATGGAGTGTCACTATCCTTCATATTGATGCTTTATTGATATTATTATTCTTAATCTTCGAGACCTCTATCGGGTTAACCTTCGAGAAAGCTCCGGGAAACTAGTAAATAGTTCTACATCTTTCTTTGGGTAAAATCTTAGATTGTATCAACATTTTATATCAAAGTTCACAATCCTCCTCGAAAGTCATTCAAGTCAGCAGGCCGACGGAGTCCTAAAGACTAACTTCCTCCGTTACGGAGAAAATCTAATCTGCTCCGTATTACCCCTGATGGTGTCAGGTGGTTGCTGTGCTGACTAGACCTTCAAACCACTATCTTTGAACATCACAAACCTAACATTGACGTAATCTCCTCTACTTTGACTTCCGAAATCAAAAATTCTTCGAACTTCATATTTCCAAGAAAGAGCGGAGAGAGGTACCCACCGTTGGGTACACTTGTTGATCCCAGCGTACTTCCTCTCCGCCACATAAATAAATTTAAGTGGCGCCCGAACCAAACAGGGACTCTGTTTGAGTTCCTGCGCTTGCGTGCACTAGGATTGTGACTCTCGCTCACATCATCATATTTATTTTTTGAAAAATCATCGATTCTCTTCTCAATTCTTTTCAAAGAAATCTTCTTCTTTTGTACTTACTTTGGACAGATCGAGAGTTAGTTAGAATAACCCTCCAATACTTTGAAATTCTTTCTTTTGAAATTACAAAAGAAAATGTCAGAAAAACCTCAACCAAAAGACTTGGATACGAGCATAAATGCTGATAGCCAAGAAGCTGTGGACTTTGATCCCTCTCTTGCAGCTGTCGCATTAGATCCACGTGTAGAACAACGTCTCGTGATGATCTAATTAAAAAAAATGAAGAAGAAAATGTTAGGAGATGAATGTGGAAAAAGAAGACAGGGTAGATTGTCAACGTCTGACATGCCCTTCGACTTATCTTTTAGCTCCTAACTCTGACAAACCTTTCACTGAGCCTGAGATGAGTACTTTATTAACGAAACTCCATAAACAGGTATTAAGTGAAAGGCAATGTATCAAGCAGTAAGCGATACAGTCGGCTAAGTTGAACACAGAGTTCCATGATTCAAGTTCAGGGGTATTCACCTAAATTCCGGATTCCCATCATGTGCTATTGCCTTAAAAACCACTTCTTCTATGATCGTGAGTATAAACCTTCCTTTAGTTCCCAACCTCCAACCACGATCAACGCCTTTCTTACAATATCCACCTAGCTATGTGAAAAATTTCTAGAAAATCAAAATCTCCTGTTTCGCC
>JABUQX010004315.1:5000-25662 GCA_015478945.1 Trachelipus rathkii | reverse complement strand
ATATTATATAATATATATATATATATATATATAATATAAAATATATTATATAATAATAGTATATATTATATATATATATATAATAATATATATATAATATAAGTATAAGTATTATAATATATATATATATATATATATATATATATAATACTATAAATATATATATATATATATAATATATATATAATATATATTATCATAATATATATACACGGCGCCGGGAGGGGGGCAAGTAGGGGCCATTGCCCCCCCCTGGGAATTTCAAAGCTTCTTTGCTCCGCTGAAAAAAAAATTTTCAAAGCCTTAGTGCAGATGAAAAAAAATTAATAGATTATATATTAAATATATATATTTAGATACATATTATATATATTATAATATTATATATATATATATATAATATATATATAATTATATATATATATATATATAATATATATCAAGCAACTTTCCCGCAAAAAGAAACATTGCAAAGCATGCGCACAATAACCTACAGCCTAACCTCTCTAGCCTCCCCTACTCTGGCCCTCCCTATCCTGGCTGTAACTCAGGTTAAAATATATTCAGACTTATGAACTGTCGCAACTGATAAATTTGCCCAAAAAGAGAGCTCTTTTCTAGGCAACAATTCATTCTCGTTGGTTTTTAATAATGGAAGGATCCAATATTGGGAATTTTGGGACCCATTTAAGCCCCACCTAAAAAAATGACATAAAATCTTAATTTTCAGACAATTTTTGAATGGGGAAAAAGAAAAGAAATTTATTTTACCTCTTGAAACGGTCATTTTCAGTGTTTTTCTGTAATCTATAGTCCTTGTTTCGGCGGTTCATTTTTTCAGAACTATTTTTGACATTTTTCGTATCAACTTCTATAATTTTTTTTTTTCGAAATGACTTCAAACTTGAATATACATAGATGGTCTATTACGCAACAAAATGCAAATTTAGGTGGTTTCTGATTTTTGGAAAATGGCCTCAGCAAATAAAAAAAAAAGTAGGTTTTTGAAATCGGACATTGCTGAGCACATTGTCCAAAAATCAAAAAACTAATATGTTGCAATTTGTGCGTAATAGACCCATCTTTGTAACTATTTCAAGCTTGAAGTCATTTCGAAAAATTTTTGTTAGAAGTTGATACGAAAAATTATCAAAAATTAGTTTCTGAAAAAATGAAAACTCCGAAACAATGATTACAGACAGAAAAACACCTGAAAATAACGTTCTAGGGGTCAAAAAAAGCCTTGCGGGTTGCTGTAACCCATCAAAAATTGTCTGAAAATTAAGATTTTTATGTCCCTTTTTAGGTGGGGGCTAAATGTAGTCCCAAAATCCCCAATATGGATACTGCCCTTAGGAACTGAATAAATATATATAATTAGGAAAAACGTACTTTGAACCCGGTCCAATTATTATTTTATTATGAATGTTAATATGAATTTGATTCTCTTTTCTTAGTTTTTTTTAGTTTATTCGTTTTATTTAATTATTATGAATTTTTGGGAGTGAAATTATGGAAATTTTTATTTACTTGCTACCCAAGATTTTACATTTTAGTACCCTATTATTAACTTTCGCTTTAATAAACTTCTTAAAGTCTCGCAATTTTTTTGCCCCCATTCTGCTATTCTATAATATTATATATATATATTAATATATAATAAAAAATATTATATATATATAATATATTATATTATTATATATATATATAATAATATATATATATAATATATATATATATATACATATATAATATTATTATATATGTATATATATAAATATATATATATATATATATATATATATATATTAATAAAAAAAGATATAATATAAAATGAAGAAAAAAAGAAGGACGAAGAAGGAAAAGTAGAAGACAAAAAGAACACGAAAAAAGAAGAAAAGAAGTATAAAAAAAAGGAAAAAAGAAAAGAAGGTGTAAAAATAGAAAGAAGAAAATTTCAAGAAAAAAGAAGAAGAGAACAAGGAGGAAAATAAGAAGAAAAAGAAAAAGAAGAAGAAGAAATAGAAAAAGTAGAATAAGGGAAACTAAGCTGAATAAGAAAAAATAAAAGAAAATAAGAAGAAAAAGTAAAGATCAAAAATAAAAAAATTAAAGAAAAAAAAAGACGAAGTAAAGAAGAAAAAAATAACAAAAAGAAAAAACATGAAGAAGAAAAAAAGAAAAAATGACAAAAAAGTAAAGGAAGAAGAAAGAATAAAGAAGAAAAAATGAAAAAAGACGAATAGAGAAGAAAAAAGCAAAAAGAAAAAGATTTAAGAAAAAGAAAAAAGTAGAAAAATAAGGTGAAGGAAAAAGAGAAAGAAGAAAGAGGTGAAAAAAAGAAAAAGAAGAAAAAAAGGACAAGAAGGAAAAAAAAAGAGAAAAAGAAAAAGAAGAAGAAATGGATAAAGAAAAAAAAGCAAAAAAGAAGAAGAAGTAAAGAAGAAAAAAGTGGAATTAGAGAAAAAGTATGAAAAAGAAAAGAAGGAGAAAAAAGAAGAGGAGGAAAGAAAAAGAAGAGAACGAAGAATAAAATAGACGAATCATATGTAGAAAAAAGAAGAAAAAGAAGAAGGAATAAAGAAGTAAAAGAAAAAAACTAGAACAAGAAGAAAAATGCAAAAAACAAGAGGAATAAAAAGATAAGAGAAAGAAAATAAAAATAAGAAAAAGGAGAAAAACAGAATTAAAAGAAGTAAAAAATTAGAAAAGGAAAAGAGAAAGAAGAAAAAAAGTGAAAAAAGAGAAAAAGAAGAAGTGGATAAAGAAAAACAAGAAAAAAGAAGAAGAAGAGGGAATAAAGAAGAAAAAGTGGAATCAGTAAAAAAGTAAGAAAAAGGAAAAGAAGAAAAAAGTAAAGAAGAAAAAAAGAAGATAAAAAAAGAAGAAGAAAAAAGAGAAGAAGAAGAAGAAGAAGAAAAGAAGAAGAAGAAGAAGAAGAAGTAAAAGTAAACGAAGAATAAGAAGGACGAAAAATATGAAAAGAAAAAAGAAGTAAAAGAAGAAAAAAACAAGAACAAGAAAAAAAAATTGCAAAAGAAGAGCAAGGATATTTAAAAAAGAAAAATGATAAAAAAATAAAAAGAATTAAAGTATAATATTTAATGTAAAAAATATTATATAGTAAAAGGAAGAGAAATATAAAATAAAAACAAATGAAAAAAATATATGAAAGAATAAAAAATAGGAAAGAAGTAAAATATATAATAGTATATATATATAGAAAATAAAGAATGAATAAAAAATAAATGATATATTATATAAGATGAAAAATATTAAACATGAAAGGCATAACGGATACAGAACTTGAAAGGATCTTGAAGGAGAAGAAAAAAAAGATAAAATAAGAAGGAAAAGAATAAAGAATTAAATAGAATAAGTTGTAGTAAAATATATATAGTTATAATAACGATTAATATATATATATATATATATAGTAGTATAGATTGCGGAGTCAGAAATTTAAAAAAGGAAAAAATTATTTGTATAAATCACAATGCATGTAAATGTAAATTACAGGAAAAAAAAGGGCCTAGGTGCTATAGTTTTATAAGATAAGATAGATCAAGTCTCATATATTGACTGAGAAATCACAAAACACAAACAGCGAAATAAAAATAATGAGAAGTATAACTGTTCATATTTTAGTGTAATGGAAATAGCAAGACCTAAAGGACGTCAACCTCGAAGTATTGTCGGGACCATGTATTAAATCAAGGTATGAAATGAAAAGCATACGAGACAATGCGGTCCGTAAAGAATGAAGTAGAAGAACCAAACTGTTAAAATTAGGCATAGAAGGTTGTTGGAAGAATAAATATATAGGAAAGAATACAAATTAATACAAAAAGGAAGAAAAATTCTGTAAGGAACGAGAATCATAGAAAATAATTAGAAAAAAGCATTAGAGTTTAACAATAATCCATTGCAAACAACGAAGCACTTGTGAGACACCAAAGCAAAAGAGAGGATTATCAAAACAGAGAAGGAACGAGAAGCGGCTATATCCATTAACATAATGAAGTGAGAAAGGAAATAAAATAACAAAGAAAAAAGTACATTTTTCGTTATCTCAAGATTCATTCAAGAAGAAAATGAGGAGAAGGAACGCAGTAATCTATTAATATAGAGGCAAGTAGTAAATATTAAGGCCTTGCGTGAGCAAAAGAGGAGAGAGTAAGAGTGCATAGATAAGCAGAGGAGAAATATGTAATAGCAACAAAAGAATAGATTATGTAAAGATACGAGATATATGAAAAGTGTTGCAATTAGAGAAACCACGTTAAATAATTGAGAACGTTAAGAAGAAACAGATAAAATTAATACAGAAAAACAAAGAGAAGTAAGGATGATAATGATATGCCGATATAATGTGAACTAATTAAATCTTCTGATGGACAACATGAAATGTGGACAGTATCACCAAGGCAAGAGTAATATACTGATGATAACAAAATACAGGGATAAGATATATGTATATACGAAGAGTGTGAGTAATAAGAGAAGTTACGGAGAGATATAAAAGATAGAAGGAAACAAACGATATATATGAAATGGCAATGCATACTGAGCATTACAAAATCAATGGAAAAAAGAAGAAGGATATATACAAAAAATATCAATAAAATTAAGAAAAAATTAATCGAGAATGAGAGCATCAGATAAGCACAGTAAATTGCAGGAAGGACTGGGACGTAAACCTATAGAGAGGTGTGTAAAAAGTACAATATTTGTTGTGTGGATAAATGTGAAACGATTACGATGATATACTTATGTATCTTTTCGGAATATGAAAATCTTACAGCAAAGTACATTATATTGGTGAGTATGAAAGTCTGATCATATGTGGAACGTCGTTTCTAGAACTTCTGTAAGGAAGTGCGTTATGAGCTTAGGAAATTTATGATTTATAGTATGAAAGAATTAAAAGTAAAGATGAACGAATTATTGACATAGTGGCAGAAGTCATTTTATGCATACTACCAGATTGAAAGCTTAACAAGTATAATCATATAGATAAATTATGAGTCGTTACTTTGGAATTTCTTTATGGTTTCTTGTTACATCAATCCAATGAGGCTGGAAAAGTAGAAAATAGTCAGCTTTACAATAAATTAATATACTAGAAAATATACGCATATCCTCATAAAAAGAACTAAAAGATTTGAATATACCTTAGTATTGTGTGAGCGGATTATATGATTTCTGCATGTTATATTTTGCTTGATATTGTACCGGAATTTCGACAAGGTGTAGAGATCCGAGTGAAAGAAGTTATAAGATTTTTTCGTGAAAGCCCGAGTTGAGGTCAATCGTTGAATAATCAAGCTGATTTTAAACATAAATTATTACTCGAAATGAACGTATGCGAATATCAAGATAGTCCTCCAATACAAGTCACAGCTAAACCAAATTTTGTTTGCGAAAATAATTTCATTCTACTTAACGTCAGATTCTAGAGGAAGAATACTATTGTCATACAGTTACTTTCAGAAAGTTAACTTATCTGCGCAAAGGACACACTACAGAGCAGAGACATTTTTCAATCGATCTCCGGTCTCAGAGACAAAGAAGGACTCCCTCTAATTGCATTGAATCTACCCCTTGTTAGTTTCTACCACAACAGTTAGTTCACTGCTGACTTTGAAGACTCGTGTCACGAACATTCTTCAAACTAAGACTATCAATCTGGAAGAGGTGGATATCACTTGTCACGTGTGTATAAGGAAAAGGTGCGTCAAGGACGTAGAAGGAAAAGGTGCGTCGAGAGGACTGAGAAGAAAAAGAGTCGCCGTCTAGTTATGTCAAGGAACACTTTATCCAATTTTTTACCAGTATAGATAAAAGGATAATCTGTCAGGAATTTTTCTATAATATAGAATTCTCAACTGCCTAATCAGACATTATTAGTATCCAAAACAAGATTATGTCTCATATACGACCTAAGCATTATATGCTTGTACTGCTTCTTAGAAGTTGTACTATCTTGCAGAGTTTTTAATCATGAGGTAATTTGATATCTCCTAACATATGTACAAACCTTATGAGTTACGGAGGCTGAAATTTTTCTTGTCTACAGAGATCATCAAAAATTATATACGCGTACACAGAGACCAACTCAGATGAAGATTTATTACCAACATATTTGCTAACTTTGTTAGTTTTTATACAGTTTCTTCTATAGTACTTACAAAAAATTCTAAACATCAAATACTCTGTAAAAAAACCCGTAGAGAATTAGGTATATGATCTGGCGTTCTTAAACATATAATGAATCTAATATTAGTAGAACTGGAATGTTATATAGTGAAGCTAGTAATCTATAGAGTGTGTAAGATTTCAAGCTTTATTGAAGAAATCGATGGAAGTACCCAAAGTAGGATTAGAATGATAGACGAAAATCGCAACAGACTATTGAGGTGTTTAAAAATAAGGGCGTATGCTGCTTATAGATAGCCAGATCAACTAAAAAACAAATATAACTAACATCAATTTTTTAGCACACTGGTGTTATTTTACAAAGAGACAGACTTTCGACAAATACTTTCTTAATCATAAACCTTTCTATCTCAATCCAAAAACGACTTGACACAATATATGTGAGATAAACAGGTAGTACATTTCAGCATCCCCTATAAATGGTAATGAGATAAGTTCAAGAAAACTTGGGTTTTGAAGTGATCCATAGCCACAGTTTCTTAAGAATTCGTTAATTGACAGTTGCAGTGTCTATATTCGTTTTGCTGCATAATGGTATCACAAATTGAAATAGGTTTGAAAAAAAAACACAGACTAAAACTATGTGATGTGATAGTTATTTTTACAAAAGAATTTGGAAAGATATATGAATACTTTACGTAATCATACCTTTAATTCCAAATAACCATAATGTAAAGCATAGAAAATAGATAAATCAAAATATCATATATTATATTCATAAGCTCTATTATCAGAGTGTAATTTGACAACCATTAGAAACATCACATTCCTAAAATCCAAATAACTTTTTCGCAACTACTTTATAGTTTCAATTTTTACTGGGTGATTAATTTAGTATATCTTTTCAATTTAATGTTTCTATTATTGAATTAATTACACAATTAACTTATGCGTCTAAACATATCATGTACACTTGTAATTATTACATCCACACATATGTATATATTCACGTACATTTATTATTATTATATCTAAATATATATTCATATATTCATTACAGTGCCGACCGGTAGTTATAGTGCCGTACACGTCGAAGTGACGCGTGAATTCGGGTTATTGTCAAAAGACCAGAGATAAAAAAAACAGTCACCTAATATAATAAGCACATTGCTACATAGACAGTGAGTGCACCTAAATATATACCTTTAATATAATTAAATTAAATAAACTAATAATTATTTATAATAATTATTAAACTTATATCCTAACTACTTAACTATCATATTAATTATCATTTAACTTAAACCTAGACACTACTACTTACTTTAACTTAACTATAGAATAATAATTATAATATACTACTACATACTACTACTAACTTATCATACTAGCTATTAATAGTATAAAACTATTTTATTAACTTAACTATATATACTAAACTACTAATTCGACTCTTACACTACACACACCTATCAAACCAAAAATAATAAATAATTAAAAATACTGTAAGAAATTAACACACTGTATCATTACATCAAATTTATTTATTTTTTAATATCAAAGATAACTTTCACATCAAAATGAAATTTTAGAAAATTTTATCGATAATTGAAATTCACCCCCAAAGATAGACATAAAATTATTAATAATACTAATATATAACACTAAAAAATGAATTAAAAAAAATTTATTAATTCTATATAAATTTGGAAATTAAAATATATAAATACCTAATTTAAATTAAATAATCAAATAATAGATATATTCGATTAATAATCGATGTAGTAGGTATAATAAGTAAGCTTAACTAATATCAAACACGCTAATCATGTCCTTTAGATATTATTATATATTAAATTAATAATAAATAATTAATAATAATAATAATAATAATAATAATAATAAATAATAAATTAAATAAATAAATATAGATATAAATAATAAATATGAATGATAAAAATTATAACATAATTAATAATATGATAATTTTAAAAATAAATGATAATTTTAAACATATATATTAAATAATAATATATTATGCACAAATACACATAGAAAATTCAGTAAATTATAAAAAAAAAAAAAAATCTGGCCCACTCTTCAGAAAGGAAAAAAAACCGAAGTCAGCACTAACATGTAATTAATAATTAAATAAAAATAAGTAATAAATAATATATAATAATATAATAATAATATATAATAATAATAAATATAATATATAAGTATATTTAAATTAAATAATAATAATAATAATAATATTAATGAAATTATAATAAATTAATTATATATATAATATATATAATATATATAAATATATTAATAATAATAATAATTAAATTAATAAATATATAATATATAAAATAGGCTCTATTTTAAATTTCTGAGCGATTATATAATTGAAAGTGGATCATCTCAATTAACTTTCAAAATATATTTTTCTAGGGAAACATAAATTGAGTATAAATTTTAGTGCTAATCAATATTTGGTTATATATAATATATATATATTATATATATATATATATATATTAATATATAATATATATTAGTAATATTATATAAATAATATATAATTAATATATATATAATAATGTAGTGTTGTATGATTCAAAATCTACAAATAACAATTAAATGCAGAATTTGATTTGAAAGCCAATATAAAGGCACGGATTATATTTAAAAGGCAAGGATTTTTTTTTTTTTAATCTGAAACAAAAACTTTAATTCGCTCGTTATTATTTTTGGAAACGTAAAAATGATATAGTAGTTTCAATAAATCGCTCTTCGAGCAAAGTTTCAAATTTCATAATATTATTTCTTTCACGAACATCAGTGTTGAGAAAAACCGAGAAGATATACCGGACACCGGATGGATATATATGAAGACCAGACTACACTTAACTCGGTTCGATATGCAACGAGATAAACGCTGTCATCATGTTAGAAACGATATTACCTGGGTACTCTACTTAAAACAAAAATATTTCTCTACGATATCAGTATTAAGTCATTCTTTTTTGTATTTTTGCTCTTTGAGAAACTGGATGGCATTTGTCATCGACTTAAAATGTTATATATATAGTGTCGTATACTGAAAATTTACACAAACCTACATGAACCGTAGTGTACATTTAATAAGTGTACACAAATGTGGAGATAAAATGTATAATACAACGTTAAAGAAATAATGCTATGTTGATTTCCCAATCAATTATAAAAAGCCTGAGCAGGTTGGCTGGGGAGAGCGCAACTATGCGCCGAAGGTAGATCGACTACTAGGTTAGTGGTGTACCAAATAGCGTAACATCAATAGCGTAGGCCGTAGTAATATTGTCGATGAATACGAAAAAGGAAAAATGTAAAGAAACTAGACGGACTATTGCCCTTATAGAGACGTTTAATATATATATAGGTATGGTGTAGTCTAACGTGTAGTTAACGCTAAGTCTATCCCTATTGTTTGAATAAATTGAAATGAAATAACATATAATTAATGGAATACTTAAATATATTCAAATAATTCTAAAAGATCATTTTACATGTACGTACCTAATAAAAATAATAAATAATATACAAATATATGACAGCTGAATTATGTGGTCCCTCAGGCAAAGAATAGCGAGTGCAGTGATAATTATGCAAACCATAAAACATAAGGCCAAGATAAGATACGGATACAGCCGATTAAGAATCGGTTGACCGTAAATGCAAAAAACGATGGTTCCACGCAACACCAGAAACTAGTTGCAATATATTAATAAAAAAACTCAAAGATAGTAAAATGATTGAGAGCCGGATATAGATGCCGAATGATGGATAGCGTAGTCAGTGAACATAGCCAAGAAGGCGTGCGATACAGAACCAAAAGAGGAATACCTAATCTGCGGTGTGGACTTCACAGAGTATGGAGAAGATGAGATATGGTGAGGACGACTACAGTACTAGTCGTATGAAGAACGAATAGGAACAAAAACCTGCAGAACACCAAGTATCAGAGAAATTACTGGAGTCGCCGCTGATATATTAATATACAGTTGGCTATCGCGAGAGAGCGCGCAGAACAACAAGCTTGCGGTGCCATTGCGCCCGCGAATTTTTTATTAGACACACTACAAAGCCATTTAAAATGAATAATATCAACAATTAAAGTAGACAATATATTCCAGAGAATGGAAAAGAATGAGAGAAAATCCAATCTAGTATAAAAAGCCGGAAGATCAATATAAGGGAACTTGTAAAGAAGAACTTTTAGGGAAATTGAAGTACAACGGATGAAGGAAAAGATTAATAACTTAGTATATTTTAATATCTAGTAAAGAAAGTGTAATATTTGACCGAAGTAAATGTCATTTTTCGTAGAGGAGGCTGAACAAAAGGACAAAACCTGTAGCTCTGAAATCTTTAAAGAGTGGGAGTAACAGATGTACCTATATATTAGATTATAAGTAAGAGTGCATAAAAGGTCATTTAGGAACGTAACTTCCAAGACCACAACACATACTTTATATAATAGATAAAAATAAAACAATGACTGATACCAAAATAAATATAGTATATGGATATTGTAAAGTCCAAAGGCAGAAATATCTGTACCTTAGTGCAAGCGCGAATACAAAAAGAAGCCTGCATTCGCGCTACTACAGTGAGCCAACTCCACCAAACTAATAAAAAATAATGAAAAGAAATGATAGTTCAAAGCAGTATAATATATATATATCTGAGGATTGAAAAACATGAAAGAAATAAATAAATGGAGAACAAAGGACTATAAACATTATAAATCAGTAGTGAGAAAAATTAGCTAAGAAATGGAGAAATTTTATAAAGGAAAGGCGCATACATATGATAACCGGAACAAACAGATATTATGGCAATAGTACAACAACAGTATAGTATATAGCGAGTTAAACGTATTAAATATAATATATTAATATTAACATATAATTATAACAAAAACAAAAATATTAAACTCTAGATGAGATATATGATAGCTAGTTACTCGGAACGACAGTACCAGTAAACTTTTTTGATATGTGACTACTTGGTTATTCATGCAAACTCATCTCGCAATCCTCTACTACGTCGACCACATTCTCTCTCTACTTAGAGATGACCTGGACAAAATTATTTTTAAGTTAAATAATTAAGCATATAAAGAGGAAAAATAAATACGCGACAGAGGTTATATAATGTTTAATACATAAGATAATATAAATGACAATAATAGATAAGTAGAAAAAAACTTTAATGGAAGGCATAATGATATTATTTTATACTTTCAAAAAAATATATATTATCCCATTTTCTGACGAATAATCATTAATTAATTAATTGATATTAGTATATATATTAATTTTTACCATACAGGATACCGACATGGACCGACGAAGACTTGGGGTAAGAAGAAATAGAGTACCGCAGAGTAAGTCAAGAAACGAAGACGTGGCGGACGGACTTGATTAATACAAAAAATGTGAGCTAGTTTTTATATAAGAGGTGAGCTTCATCATTCTCGGTGAGCCTCAAAAGAGGAATTAATCAAGAATGGTCAGCAGTGCACTTATTCTCACGTGGTTGTTGCAGGAGCATGACGTTGCAATCAATATTATAGCAGCAAAAAGATATTGTTTCATAGTGATATCCACTCTTGATAATTTGAGATAAGCTTTATAAATAACATAATATGAAAGAGAGTTAGTGATAGGTATCTACACATGGCGAGGAATATTAAGAAGTGATCATTGAGAGAAAGTGTCATAGATTTTAGCTTAGAGTGATACTAATAATTGTAATTATGAATATAAACCAGTATTATTTATATCCAATAGGAATAAATAGGATTGAGAAAAGCCCAAGAAGTATTATTGATCTATCAGATCTACATATATCTAAGACAAATATATCTTAAAGAAACAAAAAAGTATAAGAAAGAAGATCCTATAACATAATATAATGATTATCAAAGGTGGCGAAGGGATAGATGGCGTAATGCGAATTATCAATTTGAGTAGTACAGCAATCCCAGCATCTGATGACAATAGATTAGCAATTACCAATTCATCTAGAAAAAGATAAACATGGCAATCTGAAGGAGTGGATACATTGGAAAGGTGGCAAGAATGTCATATAACTCACTCTCAGCGGCAGCCAGGTCAAATAAAGAATATAGTCTCTTAATAAATCATCTAAGCTATATGACAAAGCAAGAAATGGAGAGAGATGAGCAACCTGGGTATACAAGAGATATAGCCTTAGGTCGAATTTACTGTTTATAAAAGAAAAATCTCCACAATAGAACTCGTATAGCAATTATTTTATATATTTTTATAATTAAAATTTTTGAATTTATTATATATCTTTATATTTTTTTTATTAAAATTAAACATAAAAAAAGTTAAAAGTGAAATGTATTAAAGGCTCTAAATAAGCTTGAGAAAAGAAGAAATGAGGCGAAATATACGAAGTCCATTGCCAAAAATGCTCTGGGATATAGCCTATTTAATTACTAAATGAAATATTCTAAAAAAAATGATGCATCTCGCAAAACGCAAAAACCAGACTCGTGAGGGTGAGAGGACACAGAGAAGATAACATATACATATAGCAGACTAACATGAGATCTAACAGACATCTTCCTCTGAGGAGCAATATAATAGTGTATTAAAAACATAGCAATTGTAGTGGGAGAATAGAAGCATACATGCCTATGAAGCGGGCAGTAGAAGAGCAAGCCTAGTGCATAGGCATTTTGCAGATCTAGATAATATCAATTAATGAGAGGAGTGGAACATGAATTATCCGATGAGTGAGTGGAAATTAATAGGAAAAGAATATAACACTGAGAGTTAATGAAGTGACGAGTTGATTACCAATATTACGCTGCATAATCATGGGAAAACAGAATGTATTTATTGTAAAATGTTAATTTTGTTACTTTCTGAGAAACTGAAAAGAGAATATTTAAAAGATGAAAGATTGGTGTCCACAACAGCTGGTGAAGAGCAATCGGAAAGCAAATCCAGGTCGATGGATGTTCATTAAATTTACTAAAAGATTACTTTATCGATATTTGCTGTCTGTAAGGCCTATTGAAATTCAAGAGTGATCTCTATTGAATAATGATAGAGAATAACTAGTACCAGATATGTCCAGATGAAAACCGTTCATCTCTATAACTATGATCTTAAGAAGCTAACTCGTACTCTTATAAACACCTAATTAGTAAACTAAACAGTCTTAATAACCTGAACTGTAAATGTCAGGATAAGTAGTGCTTATATCAAATAAGCTTTAAAAAGGGAAGAAGGCACCAGGGCCAGATGGTCTTAGAGAACTATTAAAAAAGTGTTTATATATCCAGATAAGCGTAAACTAAAGGTATAATTCAGTTTTACTTATACATAAATTGTTTATACAAACTAAAAGAATATTAATCAAAGTGAAACATAGATAAACCTGGAACAGCAATGGAATTCATCTTAATATAACCAAGTATGATAGTAAAAAATAAAAAGAGTGAATCCAACTGTATAAAAGATTAAGGTATATATATAGCCTTCGCATGATTAATACTAGAGATCATCTCTATACAAACAAATTTCATACATTAATGTAAAAATGAAATAATAAAATATGAATTAATCAGCATTAAATATGTCGCATAACTCGATAAAGAGAAATTTTCTCATGACCTCAAGCGCGCGCTCCTCTCAGAAGGTGCTGAAAATTGAGGATAATCTTAATTTCTTTATGCAAATACTGCGTATTATGGTAAAAATCATACAGAAGACAATATACCTACCATTAATTTGTTTAGTCTCTTAGATTTTCAAAAATAAGCTTATTGACTCTATATAGTTAAGATATAGGAATCTCTAGATAAGATTCTAAAAAGAGTATCAAGGTTCTCACTCATGAAATAATAAGCTGCCATTGCACATAAGTTAATAATACAAGACGATCAAAATACACTATCAATTTATAAGTTGGGAAATGAAATAGAATTAGAGATAGAAGTTACTTAAGTGATATAATAAGCTAGAAAGGGTATTATTGATATCAGGATCTACTATACATCTATTACTAAACTGTTTAACTTACAATTTAATATAAATTAAGGAATGTGGAGATAAAGAAAATGGGAATATTCATACATAAATGAGTCTCTCTGCTATGATATAGAGAATATCAGAATCGAGTGTGATGTGAGTTACGTGTGTGTGGGCCAAATGCTAATAAACAATTCATACGGTTCCACATCTTACTAAGCACAAAGCACAACACACAATCTGCTTATAAACCCCAAAATTACATCTCAGGAATTACATGTAATAAAGCTTCTTGAGTTTTTAAGTATGTAAATTTGAGAGGCTCGATGTTGTGTTCTCAGTAAACATATAACTCTCCAAATGAAGATATATGCATACTTAATTAATTTCCGCTCATTGATATATTCAGTGAAACTTGGTAAAGCAGCAGCCACCATACTAGAGAGATAATTACAAAGGTAATCAATAGCCGCATACTGGCTTAAGAAAAGCTTCTCTTTTGTGTACCAAAAGATTTGCACATACGACTGTATAATAAAATAGTAAGAAACGAGCTATCGTTATTTTTTAAAAAGACCGTGATTGCGAAAGCGTCTTCGTTTGTGAACTCCGAACTTGGCTTCTATCTTACGTTACAGTCGTGCTATTCATTCTTCTGTAATGCTATTTATTAGGCCCACACCTTGGCTAGCCAAACAGGCTTCAGATACGAATAATTTGGTTGAATATGGGAGACATGTGTCAAGAGGCACCAATCCACTCTTATAATGTGGAAGATGAACGTACTGGAAAAATGTGGCACTTCCAGCTATTTTATATGGATTCCCATGTAATGTGCTTCACAAAACAAGAATTAGATAAGTTACAAACAATTGAAACACAGTATACAGGAAGATATTACGATTTACTACGTAGAACCCACTGCATCTCTGAGGGGAGAGATTGGAGCATCATCAATGCAGGGAAGAATAATAACTAACAAGTTAAAATATATGAAATCAATATCAGAAGGAAAAAAAGAAGTCTTAAAACACATACTTGAAAAAATGAAAGCAGAAGGAAAAAAATGGTGGAAGACTGCACTTGGATACATGGACAAAGTTATGAAGGCCAGTAGTTCAAAATGGCGAAGACAAGAAAGAGAGCGGAAGACAACAGGCATAAGGACCTACTCAAGCGAAGAGAAGAGAATAGGAAGCAGAGCAAATCCTACGTAGCAGAAGCTAGATACTCGAATTATTATTCGAATCGATTTCCCGTCTGCTGATTTTCCAGAATCCCATACCGTTACTTTGTCGATTTTCACGTTTCCGATCGCCTTAACTTGTTCTTCCACCAATTGCTAGTCTTCAGTCTATGAGGCGGGATTCTTCTTCTGCACCGCCAGCCGCGATGTAGATGAAATCAACATGTAGTTTCATTACATATAGTAATTATAGTTATCGATATAATTTAATCTTTGATTGAATTCATAATTTGGAGAGAGTTTGTGAAGTGATAGATACTTCTTGATATTTACCGTACTTATTATTTGTATATCTTTTCACTTCATTGATATTTGAAATTTTTATCTTATAATGACATTGTTACGTACATATACTTATTGATACAGATCAAAATATATATCCATTCCTAGCAGCAAGTACACTAGTTATTATTAAGAAGACGATACTGGGTGAGGAATCGACTAGTTTCCATCAAAATGTGAATCTCACTACAGCCACATTGAGGAAGGTACTGCCATATTTTTAGAAGTGGAATTTTTGTGAGGAACACGAAAATGAGAATTATAGATCATAATTTATACATTCCTAACAAAAAAAACGTAGAACAATATAACAAAGTGACTATTAGGCTCGACATAATAATCGAGAAAGATATAGTGAATAAAAATAATTAATAGATATTAAATTTTAATGCCAAAAATTTTAATTAAAAATTATGAGAAAAATAATGAGGGGTTCCGATAATTTGTAAATGCAAAAAGCAAGAAATCTAAAGGGTAACATTTAAAACTGAAAGGAATTATAGAATTAATTTCCATTATATAAAAAATTTAAATTCAAATTAAATGAATTATATTACTACATAAGAAATAAGTATTAAATAACAAATTAAATAAATAATATATAAATAAATTATAATAAATATATAGTAAATAATATTTATCGATTTATTAATTATTATATAAAATATTTTATAATAATAAATTTAATAATTAATAAAACTAAATGATAAGTAAATTAATAAATCATTTGGAGTAAATGTATAGATTAAAAAAAAAAAGTTATTATTAAGAATTTTAATACGAATGATTATGCATTAAATAAGCTATTAATTATTAGCAACATGAGAAATGAAAATTTTAAGAATAAAAGGTTATATAACATAAAATGAAATGGTTATATCTTCTAATAAGATTTTCATATGAACACTAAGTATTATTCTTCAAAGAAATATAAATGGTGCCAACTCCACCATTCAAGCGTGCAACATGAAAAGGAAATATGGTAGGATTAATGTTAAGACAATCAGATTTATAAGTAGCATAAATTATCAAAGATGAAGGCTAAATAATTACCTTTAAAAAAATAACAAAAATCGTTCTTGTATTTTTCGTATAAGTGAAACTCTACATTTACCTCCCCACCCGACAATCCTTCACCACATACGACTTTACTAGTAAAGCAAGGTATGCTTTTAGGGTGGACCTTTAGCTTGTGAATTGAAAAAAAAACAAAGCACAAATATGCTTTTGGGTGGGTTTGTTAAGGAAATCAAGAAAGATATTCCTTTGGGTGGATTTTTAAGGAAGTCAAGCAAGATATTCCTTTGGGTGGACCTATACTGAAGATTCACAACCAATACCAATACCGTATTCGAATACCGATACAGTTAATGTTCATACATAAAAAAATAGAAAAAATTAATCCTTAAAACTAATTAATATTAAAAAAACACAGTGTCATAATTATTTTAAATCAAATAAATTTTTATTAAGGATCACTTATTATAATCAGATAAGATTATTCAATGTAGGGATAATTTGAGTTCATAGAGTAAGAATACTAATTAATTATTCCCCCACTCTTATGTTTTTGTTTCTTTCTGCATGTTTTAATGGATCACTTATTATTGTTTTTATTTATTTAATTATTTCAAACACTAAGATCAAATTCAATTCACTAATACTAAAGTAAAGTTCTTCATTAACACTTAACTAAAAGTTTGTAATCACAGTACAATTTGGAAGTTAATATTTAATTGAGCCTTCCAACTCTCACTTAAAAACTACAAAGTAAATTTTATTACAAAAATATTTCATGTACTCATTTCAAGTACCTTAGGCATTTTTGAAGTGTGGTATGAAGAAAAGAAAATACAGTTGTAAAAGATAGTGTTGCAATTCAATACAAAAGCCACTAATGCAAAATGGGTGCTGTGCTCAAAGTGAAAGAAAAGCGTGCAACATGGTATTGTACAACCGTTTCACAGCAATCAGAAAGGTCTCCTACTCTGGTACCTTAAAAATAACAAAAAAAATATAACTATCATTAATTTGTACAAAATTTGACTGTGTTTATTACATTAAACGTATAAGAAAAGAAAAGAAAAAGAAAAAAAATGTTAAATGATGGGTTACCTCAAGGTAATGCAGATTAATAGACAAAGATGTTCGCACTTCAAGCGAAAAGTTGATAATTGATTACTTTGAGGTCACAATTAGAGATGTAAAAAGCGTCTATCCTATAAAATAACAGTAATACTCACGTAAATTGTATCCATTAACATGCATATAACTTGTAAAAAAAATTAAAACATTTCATTTCAAAAATCTCCTACCAACCTTGATCGGTCTTACAAGACGTGAGATTTGATGAATTACTGGTAATTGATAATCCAATCACAAGAAAAGTTGAGAAAACTGGAGACAGCTAAAAAAAATTACTGCTGAAAAAAATAACAAAAATCGTTCTTGTATTTTTCGTAGAAGTGAAACTCTACAATATATATATATATATATATATATAATATATATTAATATATATATATTATATATATATATATATATATAATATATATATATATAGTAGTATATATATATTATAATAATATATTTATATATATATATATTTATATATATATATAATAGATAAACTATATATATATATATATATATATATATATATATATATTAAAACTTAAATTGGCAGCGTTTCCTGCATAACATTTTAAGTTGGTCTGTTTTTGCTAAAACGTCATTATGTAAAATTAGTAGGTGTTGCACCATGGCATCGTGTAGTGTTAGTGGTGCCGATTCTACTTTATGTAATGCATGCGAACAAAACTCAAATTCATTACTTGTCCTGATATCTGTCATGTTCCTAAAGACAACATATATGGAATCTTATCTAAATCATCTTTAAAGACTGGCACAGAAGGGTTCAATACCAGCTTTCACTAAAAGAAATTTCAAAGAATTTTAAAACCAAATAATTATACTGTATATATATATATATATATATATATATATATATATATATATATATATATATATTATATATATATATATATATATATATATATATTATATATTTATATATATACATAATATAATTATATATATATTATATATATATATTATAGAGAGAGAGAGAAGAGATGGAGAGAGAGAGAGAGAATTGAGACGAAGATAGAGAGAGAGAGAGCAGAGAGAGAGAGAGAGAGAGAGAAAGAGAGAGAGAGATTTTTAGAGCGATCTCCTAGAATGAGTTTTTCTAGTTCACAATATCCTTTATTTAATCTTTGGAGTAACTAGGGGGGGCCACATGATCATGCCCCCTCCTCCAGAAATTTGTTGTCAATAAAAAAAATGTAACAGGCTTTCTGAAATTCTCAGTTAAAGGGGTCATACCCAACTCCTCCCCCATGAGTAAAATTAACTAGTTACTCCAATATCTATTTTCTTCAAACTATCTACCCGCCATCGCACTCACATTAAGAATGAGTTGGATAATATCCACCTTTTTTATGGATGGCTCGCAAATCACGGGCATTGCCCTATTCTGGGAAGGAAATTGCTCTAGGTAATTACTACCTAGGATCTTTACGAAGGATCGAACCCAACCCATTTCCCTTTACAGAAAAAAAGTGTGAGACCGTCTAAGAAAGTGAGAGATCTCCAGTTTTTATCTTCCAGAAGTAGACTCTGATCTCCCAGGAGTAGACTTTAATCTTCCAGAAGTATACTTTGCTTAACCAGGAGTAGACTCTAATCCTCCAGAAGTAGCATCTGATCACCCAGGAGTAGATTCTAGTCTTCCAGAAGTAGATTCTGATCACCCAGGAGTTGACTCTAATCTTCCAGAAGTAGACTCTGATCACCCAGGAGTAGACTCTAATCTTTTATAAGTAGCCTCTGATCACCCAGGAGTAGATTCTAGTCTTCCAGAAGTAGATACTGATAACCCAGGAGAGGACTCTAATTTCCAGAAGTAGACTCTGATCACCAAGGAGTAGACTCTAATCTTCCAGAAGTAGACTCTGATCACCCAGGAGTAGATTCTAATCTTCCAGAAGTAGATTCTGATCACCCACGAGAGGACTCTAATTTCCAGAAGTAGACTCTGATCACCCAGGAGTAGACTCTAATCTTTTATAAGTAGCCTCTGATCACCCAGGAGTAGATTCTAGTCTTCCAGAAGTAGATACTGATCACCCAGGAGAGGACTCTAATTTCCAGAAGTAGACTCTGATCACCAAGGAGTAGACTCTAATCTTCCAGAAGTAGACTCTGATCACCCAGGAGTAGATTCTAGTCTTCCAGAAGTAGATACTGATAACCCAGGAGATGACTCTAATTTCCAGAAGTAGACTCTGATCACCAAGGAGTAGACTCAAATCTTCCAGAAGTAGACTCAGATCACCCAGGAGTAGATTCTAGTCTTCCAGAAGTAGATTTTGATCACCCAGGAGTTGACTCTAATCTTCCAGAAGTAGACTTTGATCAACCAGGAGTAGACTCTAATCTTTTAAAAGTAGCCTCTGATCACCCAGGAGTAGATTCTAGTCTTCCAGAAGTAGATACTGATCACCCAAGAGAGGATTCTAATTTCCAGAAGTAGACTCTGATCACCAAGGAGTAGACTCTAATCTTCCAGAAGTAGACTCTGATCACCCAGGAGTAGATTCTAATCTTCCAGAAGTAGACTCTGATCACCCAAAGTAGACTCTAATCTTCCAGAAGTAGACTCTGATCACCAAGGAGTAGACTCTAATCTTCCAGAAGTAGACTCTGATCACCCAGGAGTAGACTCTAATCTTCCAGAAGTAGACTCTGATCACCCAGGAGTAGATTCTAATCTTCCAGAAGTAGACTCTGATCACCCAGGAGTAGATTCTAATCTTCCAGAAGTAGACTCTGATCACCCAGGAGTAGACTCTAATCTTCCAGA
>JABUQX010004314.1:25000-47500 GCA_015478945.1 Trachelipus rathkii | reverse complement strand
TTTTCCTTTTTAAAGATAACCCTTGAGCCAATACTTGAGTCATTGGAAGAAAAAAAGAATGGACTGGTGAATTATCACAGAAAGGTACTTCGTTGTAAAATTCAATCAGTAATTAGAATTTTATAATAACATTATTACGTTTAAGTAAATTTCTTGGAATAACCTACACCTTGTCAAAACAGTACAGAGTGTCCATTTTGGACATTGTCAGTGCTAAATTTAGTGAAAGACATTATTCAACTTTCTCGAAAAAGATAGACAAAACGCAGACACAGAGTTAAAACCATAATTACACAAGCTAAAAATGTATGCGGCCAGCTTAGGTATTGAAATAACAATTCCAAGAACTACGAAATGTTCCAGAAACACCGTTGTAATGTGCCTAAATCAGATCCCGAATCATATTACCGCATCTCAGTTTCTATTCCGTTAATTGATGATCTGATTTCTTCATTGACTGATCGATTTCTCTCGCATGAAACCACTATCATTTCACTTCAGTATATTTTACCAGAAAATTGCAATGTACCTTATAAGCATATTTGAAAAAGGCATCCTTAGATAAAGACGACCTTTCCAGACCCTCACGGAGATACACTTAAAAGGAGAGTGGTGGTCTCTTGGCAGAGTAAATGGCTGTTTAGAAATGAAAAACCAAAAATGTAATCGGTGCTTTTTGCTAAGTGTGACAAGAGGAGGTTTCCTAACATGCTACTCTCCTGAATATCTAGCAGTATTGCCTGTATCCACCGCTAACAGTAGAAAACCTTTCGACATTAAGGCCGTCTTGAAAATTATTTACGGAATATGTTGGAGAGGATCGCCATTACAGGTTTGCTTTACTGTCAATCATCGAGTTCTCAGCACAGAAGCACAATGAAAATATTTGAATCACCTCAGTTCAAAAGCAAGGAAACTGAAATTGACCTTAGTAAAAGATGGTAATTTTATTTATAATATTATTATTTCTATATATATATATATATATATATATATATATATATATATATATATATATATATATATATATATATATTATATATATATATATATATATAATATTATATAATATATAATATAATATATATATATATATATATAATATATAATATATATATATATATATATATATTATTAAATTTTTTTAATAATATTTATATATTATTATTTCTACCATATATATTTCTATTTTATTTTTAATTTAATTCACTGAAATATAGATATATAATAGTATATATATATATAATATATATATATATATATATATATATATATATATATATATATATATATTCCTCTCCCAGGAAGGATTCTTCTTCCTGTCAGCCGCGCAAGCATCTTTCTCCAGACATCCTCTCCTGCACTATTCTTTCTCTTCAGCACTCTTTTTTTTGGTAGCTGACATCTATCCAGAGAGTCCTTCAACTTGTCCGCCCATCTCTTCTTCGGTCTTCCCCTTGGCCTTCTGCCCTCTGGTGTCCATTCCCATCTTCTTTTCGGCATTCTCTCCTGCTCCATTCTCTCCAGATGTCCCCACCATCTCAATCTCCCCACATCCATCTTCAGTATCATCTTTTTCACCCCTATATCTTCTCTAATTACTTCATTTCTTATTCTGTCTCTCCTACTCTTTCCAATCATAGTTCTTAATACCCTCACCTCCGCCATTTGTATTCTACTCTCCTCTCTTCTCGTTGTTGTCCATGTTTCCGCTCCGTACAACAGTTTCGGAGTCAGTATACTGTTAAAAATAACTTTTTTAACTTCTATTCCGACGTTTCTATCTTTCATCATGGGGTATACCGCTTTCATAACTAATCCATACTTTTCCATTCTTCGCGTAATCTCTCCTCCACTTCCTCCCGTTCTGCTAAAACATCCTCCGAGATAATTGCAGGTATTTACCGCCTTCACCTCATCCTCTCTCACCATCAACCTCATCCCCTCCTCATTTCCTAAGGTTACTGTTAATATCTCTGTCTTCCGTACGTTCATCTTCATCCCTGCTTCCTCCAACTCCTCCGCAAACAACTCTACCACCTCTCGAATCGTCTCCTCTCTATCGCTCCAACATGCCAGATCGTCCGCATATGCCATTATGTCCCCTTCAAATTCTCCCAGTTTCTCTTTCACTTTCCTTATCACCACGTCTAAATATAATATAAACAGCAGTGGCGATAAAACACTCCCTTGCTTTACTCCTGTTTTCACCTCAAACCATCTATCGTTCTCGCACTCAGTTCTAACATTACAACTGCATTTCTCATACCTACTTTCTATTGCCTTCTTTAATCTACCCTTCACACCATAATTCCTCTCCATAGCTCTCCAGAGCTTTTTCCTTGGCACCGAATCAAATGCCTTTTGCAGATCGATGAAAGCTACAAAGAATCTCTTGCCATATTCCAGCATCTTCTCCGAGACCATTCTCAGTGTGAATAAGAGGTCCGTCGTTCCTCTTCCTCTTCTATACCCGTACTGCTCTTCGCCGAGATTCGACTCTACCTTCTCTCCAATATTCTTTCGTATATTTTCGTTAGATGGTCCATCAGTGAAATGCCTCTATAATTATTACAGCTTCCTGCATCTCCTTTACCTTTATATATCGGTATTATTATTATTGCTTTGCCCCACCTTTCCGGGACCTTTCCCGCTCTCCAACATTTGTTCATCAAACTGATGATTCTCCCTCTCAGCTCCTCTCCCTCCACGACCAACTCCACAGCCACTCCATCCTCTCCTGGAGCTTTACCCTTCTTCATCTTTTTATAGCCTCCTCATATTCCTCCACTGTTATCTCTCCGCCTTCCTCCTCCTCTTCCTCCTCCCTCGTCTGATCTGCAGCTTCTTCCTCTTGTTCTCTGTATTCTACATTTAGCAGATCTTCATAGTATTCGATCCATCTATCATTTCTTTCTTCTGGTCTCACAAGAATCTCTCCGTTTCTATCTTTTATATTTCTAGTTACGCTTTTTGGTTTTCTATACGCATTCGCCATCTTAAATTGCTTTTTCTTCCCTTACCCACATCTCTCGTTATTTCTTCTGCCATATATATATATATATATATATATATATATATATATATATATATATATATATATATATATATATATATATATATATATATATATATATGTGTTAGGGGGATCATTGTCTTTCCTAAAGCCCATACTATTCAAGTCATCAAGTCAAGTAACCAAGGTTGAAATAGTATTCATTTATTATTTATTTATTGAAAATACTTAACCCATGATTCGTATTATAATCTTTTTATATATTTCTAGAGATAATAAGTACTTTTCTATAAATTTCTGCTTGTGCCATTATCTCCGAAGTCTTTAATTTTAGTAGTTAAAAGGAGATATTTCATATTTATTTGTGGCAAACACTTAAGCAGTTCGCAGTTGACGAATCCACAATTGGACGGTCTTAATTATTATTGGGATTATCAGGTGGGTGTTCCGTATTATTTACCTTCTTTAAATTCGTAATTATAAATCACATAAATAATACTATTTAATAAATTACTTTAATTCACTAACTAATAACATGGATAAATTAATATGTAATGTACGTACATTACAGACGTCCATATTCTGTCAGTTCTATCTATAGAAGCTTTCCTGAGGATCTTTATTACTTGGGAAATTGTCTTGAAAAGTCCCCTCCTAAGAAATTACTTTACAATTAAAGGGTTAGTTTTATTTAACATTTTCTTAACTTAATTTATTAAAAAGAAAATGAAATGAAATAAATATTATTTATTTATTTCATTTCACTTTATGGTCCCAATCCAGGGCTTGTAAGAACATCCATAGCCTGGGCTTGTGTGTGGATCTCCATCTTTTAATACGTCCCATTCCTGGGCTTATGATGAGATTCCCATTTCTGGGTTTGTGTTTATCCAGTATCTAATGGAATTCGCTCTGCTGGATCTTCTTCCTGACTGTTTCTATCATCAATGAGCTGCATCACATCAATGAATCTACTTTATTAATTTTTTGTACAGTTATTTGAAGGAACTAATTACCTTCATAACTTAATTTATAATCTCTTTGTTCTGGACGTTTATGTCCCTTAATTTATAATCTCTTTGTTCTGGACGTTTATGTCCCTTAATTTTAATCTCCATGTTTGGACGTTTATGTCCTTTAATAATTTGTCTGAATACTCGGTGTTAGACGTTTATGTTTACACCATTTTCGTTATCATTTTGTTTTGGACGTTTATGTCCTTTAATTAATTCGTTGCACAATATTCGGCGTTAGACGTTTATGTCTACACAGTTTTCGATTCTTTTCCCATTATTTACGTACGAACCAGTATATTTTCAATTTGACCAATTATCGTAATTTGTCTACTTCACAAACACTCTAATTCGTGTTTGTGTGTATATATATAATTGTTTCTCTATCCGGAGTTATTAAAACAATAACAGTACAACTACACTTTCATTTGGTTTAACCTATAAAGAATAAAATTAATGAGTTATGGTTGCTGTGTTGATGAGTAAGTAAAATCTACGTAGACACGATCAAGGGCTCTTCTGGTGGCAGGGTATCAAGGTCCTCCTCATATACCCACCTTTAGATTTAGCCTTATGCTTCGAATATGATGTGGACAACTGCCATTGGAACTTCACTTCATAGTTAATTAAAACGACAAGGACGGAAGAGCTAATTCTGCGCCACCATCGTTTCTAAGGAAGACCGTAAAGGTAGATTTTCACATGTTTTCTGAATTACCTTAATTTACGTTTTACTTTTGCTTATTTTTCTTAAAATTAGTTACCACGATTTTGTCAAAGATTCAACGCAGGGAAGCGGTTATAAGTTATCTTCGTCGTGCCGCTTCCCGTTACATAATACACCATTAAATTGGCGCCCGAACAGGGACCTTGTGTTCCTTTCGTCAGTCGCGCCTGATTGTGATTTAGTTCACAGCATTTTACACTTTCGATTTGTTTTGCTGGTTCTTTTCTAAATTCTATCGTTTTTCTTCGATCGCTTATTAAATTAAAATTAATTTAAACATGGCTCACGCTCAAATCCCTGGATCCCCCAAATCGAATCGTTTGGAGGGATCAGACAGACAGGACCTGTACACTACTCTCGACTCATTAAATCGAGGTCAACTGGATGTCAATGTTACATCCAGGGCCCCAGCACTACATACAAATATACGAGGAAGAGATAAGCCGAAAAGGCGTAACTCTGATCCGTATACATATAAGGAAGAGTATGATGATGATGATAAGTTAGTTTCCGATGACATTCAAACCCTTTTACGAAGGGATGATGATGATGTCATACCTATGCCCCTTGTAAATGACTTAGTGTCTCGATTTACAAGGGACAAACAAAAACTCACTCAAAGATTAGCTAATAATGATGGTCCGATGCAGAGCACTAGACCAAAAACATCTTCTGTTGATGAGCCGAAATTACTAGCAGGCATGTCATCACTTAAACTCGATAATACTGTAGAGCCTTTCCGCTCACAATCAGTAAGTCATCCGAAGTTGATTTCGGAAAAGACTTATCTCGATAATCAACAAATAAACGCTGACGTTAGTGACCAGAAAGGTCAGTATTACCCAAAAATACAGCATTCGAAACCGCAGGTGTCTTTTGTGCCACCAGGTAATCTTGCGCAACAATTATACATTCCTCCTTTTAGATCAGAGAGAGATGTGGAGTCACCACGTTCCCCTCCACAACGTCATAATATAGTCGACACAAAGGCCGCGTTGCGAAATTTGACACATCCTAATCGGGGATCATATGATCACCAAGATGTGTCACCACCACCACACCAATATAAGCCGTTACTTCAACCTCAACCATCGACGTCTTATAGACGTTCAGATTATGATGATGAGTCTATCTACACAGGTAGACAGATAAAACAACATATAGATTTATTAACTGAGGCAATAGCGATGCTAACTCAGTTATTAAAAAATTCACAACGGTTGAAGGTCGTCGACCCCGGAAAATTTAAATATGAGGCTGAACAAGACCTCTTACTGTATTTGGGTGATTTTGAGGCTTATTGTAGCATTCATTACCCAAATGCACCCCAGCAATGGTTGCGGTTGTTGGGTAGACAATTAGAAGGTAAATTTCTCGATTTATATAAACTAATAACGAAAGAAGACAGAAATTATTTCTCTGTCCGGGATACCTTAATTAGTTGGTATCATGATGAAGAACGACAAAAGAAGGAATATAGGTTACAAGCCTATTATACGGCACACCGTAATCGCGGGGAGAGCATACGTATGTATGCCCTTCGATTAGAGAGATTAGCTCGAAAAGCCCATCCTGGTTTCGATATGCGGGAACATGACTCGCTTCGGATAGCGTTTTTATGCAGTCTACCCCCTCACATAGAACAAACTGTAAGGGAGTATATAAAGATGCAGGAGTTAGACGGTATTGGGAGAACTCCTTGGGAAAAAATTGTAAGTTTCGCGGATTCATTGGAAGACGATCATAGAACAGATTCAAATTCCGTGTCCCAACCTCCGGTAGAAATAACGAGAACGAAAAAGAACGTTGAAACATCCAATCGAGAGTTCTTGGCGATTTCTGCTAAGTACAAGATAGATTGGGACATCAGCAGCATATGAAAAAACACACAACCGGGGTGATAATAATCAAAAGAACCTCCCTAATAACCATAACATAAGGGGTCCCAAAAGTAGCTATCCTGTTCCTCTTCAAGGAAAACTGTCAGGTAGTAGGTTTTATCGGGATAACCTTCGTAGTTCACCGCCGTTCAAAAATAATGGTCAGGGTAAATATGTTGGGAAAGATCCTCGTTCTTATAAGGACGACAGGAAAAACATTATTTGTGAGTTCTGTGAAAAATCCGGTCATTGTATGAAAGATTGTTATAAATACCTGGGGGTTTGCAGTTACTGTAGGAAGAAGGGACATAGGAGGTTTGAGTGTAGGGCGTATAATTCGCAACGGAGTTCACCGAATAGACGGAGAGTGGAATGCCCTTTTTGCCATGGTCCACACCCCGGCATAAGGTGTAATGCCGAAAGACCGCCTAGATATCCTGAAAATCAAGCACCTAATAGTCGTACAGGTGCGATAAAAAAAGTGTATTATAGGACGAATAACCATAATAATCCCCAAAGGGTTGTTTCTCAAGCGATTGGATCTGCTCCTCCAACATCACAATATGTGGATAGGTCGGTGGAAAACGATATATCCCGGGAAGAAGCATCTGGATTGGCGGTTGTTAAACCACAACCACCCAAATCCCAACAACAGCCGTTAAACCAACGGTCTCCCCGGAGATGAACCGATCGGGGGAGAGCAAGACAGAGAATGGTTCACCGTTAATCCTCGATAAGGTCAAAAAAATAAGTACTCCCATCTTAGATACTGTAGTAAACGACGATGAAAAAAAATCGGTGCCTGTAATTGAGAGTGCATTGCGCACTATGCGGGTAACTTGCGCGAATGCATCCACCGATCCCTTAATAATTACAGTCGCATTTAAACCTAATAGTTCTGGCTCATACGCATGTATGATAGACAGCGGGGCCGGAATGAGCTTGATGGGTATGGAATTGTACAATAGTCATTTAAAAAATATTCCCTTGCGACTTTCTGCGGAAATAGGAATAAAGGCCGTTAGTGGTTTAATAAGAGATCACATAGTTCCCGTGGAATATTATGTTGAAGTCCCTTTATTCTTCCCTAATAGTAGTTTTGTCACTAAGCCCCTTAAAATCCTAGTTCTCCCTGAGGAAGCTTTGTTAGAATGGATGGTTTTAGGAGCCGTTGCGCTGAGGGACAATAATTTACTTCCAGACCTCACCCTTAGACAGTTAATACATCGACAAGATGAGGGTTTTGAAGTAGTAGCTAAGGATGAAAGTGGGTCAATGCCTTTTTATAAATGTGTAAATGTCCATTCTATTAGCATTTCCCCTTTTTCTTGCAAAATGGTTGAGGTTACGGGTAATTCAAATAACTCAGATGTTCCATTAGCGTTGGTGGGTTTTCAGGGTGGAGTGCTGGATGATATTTTTCCAATATCAGGGGTCGTAGACATAAATTCATGCGGAAAAACTGCTATTATGAACATCTCCGAAAAAAATAAATATATTAGGAAAGGCACTGTATTGGGCCAGATAACGTCCTTGGCGGAGGAGGCAAGTTGCCCTATAAATGTTAATACAGTAAAGCCTTATGCACATTCCCCGGACTTAGCAAGTGAAGAAGAGGTTTGGACACCTGAAAAATTAGTAAAGGATTTTTGTTGGATGAGTTGCCTATCAATTCCCAACAAAAACAAGATCTTATTGCTGTCTTGATGAGGCGCCAAAAAGCATTGAGCTTTGGTGACCATGACGTGGGTGTCGCTACCAATATTACTCACGCTATTGAGGTTGAGAGCCAAAGGCCTGTTCGATTACCAGTTCGTCGATTTCAGGGTCCGTTGGCCCAAGAAATCGAACAGCAATGTCGGGAGTTGCTGGAACAAGATATACGACCCAGCAAGTCTCCTTATTCGGCTCCCGTAGTCCCCGTTAGAAAGCCTGACGGTAAATTGCGTTTATGCATCGATTACCGGAAGCTAAATGATGTCACGAAGACCGACTCTTTCCCATTACCTAACCTAATCGATATGGTTTACAATATGCATGGGAACACTTACTTTTCTACCATAGATCTGGTACGGGGTTATTATCAGGTTTCAATGGAACCTGATGGTGTTGAAAAAACAGCCTTTTCTACCCCCTTTGCCCAGCATGAATATTTAAAAATGCCCTTCGGTGTAAAAAATGGCCCTGCCACTTTTCAGCGTGGTATGATGCTGGCTTTAGCTGGGTTATCCTGGTCTAAAGTTATGGTATACCTAGACGATATTATCATCCTTAGTAAAACCATTGAAGAGCATCTAGTCACGTTGGATAAGGTTCTATCGGCTTTGGAAAGGAACGGGTATAAATTGAAACTGAGTAAAACCCGTCTTTGTCGAACAGAAGTGGAATTTTTAGGCCATCACGTATCACAACAAGGGATTCTTCCCCTTTCGAAGAATATAAAAGGTGCTCTGGACTTTCCCGTTCCGACCACCGTGAAACACTTACGCCAATTCTTAGGCATGGTTAATTTTTATAGGAGGCACATACCAAATTGTTCACAAATTAGTAAGCCGTTGTCGTGTCAGACCGGTGGAAAAACTATCCAGTGGACTCCGGAATGTCAAATTGCTTTCGACGAATTAAAGAAAGCATTAACAAAACCATGTCTATTGGGTTTCCCTGACTACAGCCCGGATGTATCTCCAATGGAGCTTCATGTGGACGCCTCTGATATTGGGGCTGGGGCGTGCCTCTCGCAAATTCAAAATGATGAACGCAGACCGATTGCCTTTATTTCCATGACCTTTAATGGTGCCCAAAGAAATTATGGTGTAATCGATAAAGAATTAACAGCCTTACGATGGGCCGTAAAGTCGTTAAGACCATTCTTACGGGGAGTCAAGTTTGTTATTTTTACAGACCATATGCCCCTAATTTACTTACAAAATATGAGTCTTATTGACGGTAGACTAGCTCGAACTATGGAAGAGTTAGACGAATATGATTTTGAGATTCGATTCATCTCAGGTAATAAAAATGTAGTAGCGGATGCACTTTCGCGATCCCCTATAAATGAGACTCCGGAAAATTCCCCTGTAAACTCTTCTATTGAATTTATACCCGATGGATATTTCGTCATTGAGATACCCGGTGGTGGGGATTCTCTATTTAAATGTTTATCAATGTTCCAATACGGAACGTATGATCGTCATCTGGAGCTCCGTCAGTCTCTCGTAGAAGAATTAAAAAAACATCCCCACAAATATCAATTGCAGGGTAAATCAATGCAAAAGAGATTACGATTATTAGCTCTCCCCGGCCAAATGCCTCTTCCGGAGGTAATAGATTCTTTTACCGAGTTATTTAAGACCCCTGTGCATATATACTATAACACAAAGAAGCCAATTATGCATGGGACTCAATATAAGAAAGAAGCATGTTGCATAAAGTGTTTAGGCGGGGTTCATTACAATTACCTTATGCCTACATTTAATGAATTTTCATAAATTCAAATGTTTTTACTTTTCTCTTTTATTAGAGAGCATAAGTTTAAAGACCATATAAATACTTTTCTCTGTTTCTAAGAGAGCATAAGTCGTTTATGTACAAATGTACATCTTTTTTTTTTTGTCTCGTTTAAAAGGATTTTATTTTCGACTACAAGTTTTATTTCTACTGTGCACTAATCCTAATCCAAAAAGCCGTTTTTTCAGATTTTATTTTTAGGTACTGTGGGTTATCCTATGTTGCACAGGAAGGAGGTATCTTATGCGCTGGAGATGTCTCTCGGTATCGTTATATTCGTCGATCGAAAGTCATCACGCTGTAAGAAACGAAATATATATAAGGTTTGGGATATGAGTTATGGTTAATCAAAACGATTAAGCATAACAAGTATTCATTTATATATTATCATACATTATTATATAATTATATATAAATTTATAACAAATTTATTTTAATAATTGTATAACGTACCAATTCTCTGCATAAAATATATGCGTAAAAGAGAAAGGTTAAAAGCATATAGCATGCATGGATAACATGGGTAACAATGTATAAGCCACATGTCTGTCAGAAAATACAGGGAAGAGCAATGAGCGTTATTCTTATTTAGGCTGCTTAAAATTTTGTTCTTGTGTAAGCTGCTTAATTTTTGTAAGCTGCATGTTCTTTCTTATACACGCTGCATGCATGTCCGTACGCTGCTTGTTTTATGACGAAATATAGACTGAAGCTAGTCTATGCTTTGATGCTTTGCCAAGTGTCATCAAGATCTGTTAAATATTAAAATTTAATATTTTAATATTTACCATCACATTATATTTACCACGAAAAGGTCAGTTAAAAAAAACTGGAAATGTTTAGCATGAGTGGCTTGCTGTGGAGTGTTGCTTTATTTATTTTCTCATAACGCACTACGTGGTCATTCATTGGAGCATTTCTAATACTTATACAAAAAACTAATATATATTTTTATATTATATATATTTTTATATTAACAGGTATTGTTGTGGCAGAGGATAAGAAGATCGATCTTACTTATCAATTTCCAACAATGTCACTGTTATTCGTCGTGGGTTCATCCGAAGTAAACCTCTTCCGGAACCATAAAGTCTATTTACGCCGGAAACATGGGTTATACACCCGGGTAAATTTTTAATCCGGCAGACAAATTTCTGAATGTACTACCAGAGTGGAATCCAGTATGTCTGCTAACGTAGACCACGTACTTCTCTGGGCCTACCCATCCCTTCTTTAAAATTTAATGCTTCTATTTGTCGGCCGTTTTTATTTAAGGAGGATTTTACTGCTCTATCAAAAAGTAACACGCAAAGTAAGATCCTTTGTTTTTGGTTAAGCAAAGGTTGATAGTCATTATTCATTCCAATCAATATAATACACCTTTGTGTCAACCTCTAAAATTCCTATTTATTTCAGGTGCTCCACAAAAAACACGTCGTCTTCACATTGAGTCGGGGATGTGATCAAAAGCTTTTATTCTTTCAGTTTTATTAATCTATAGGTTTACTGGGCGAGATGCGTGTTTATCCTATGTTGGCAACTCACGCGTAACGGGACGTATCTCCTAAAAGGAAGGCGTTTCTGAGAATCGTTGGCGATGTCCCTCTCAGGATAAATCGAGTTAATTTCTAATATCGTTTCGATCTGAAAGTATTTCATTCACGTCTTGTAAGAACCACGAAATAGGAGGTTAGAATAGTCATAAATGAGGTTTTTATGGATATGAGTTAGGTAATAAAACGCTTTAAGCATAACAAGTATTCATTTATATATTATCATACTTATACCAGCCATTTATTAATATTATAAAAATATTAATAATGTTCTGAATATACAAAGACCCTTTACTTTTGTTAATAAAATATGTAAATATTGATTAAAAAATTATATCCAACATCGTACACCCAATTCCTGAAAACCCACCACGCTAACATACATCTGACGTGCATATTATTAGATAAATATTCGTACTCACCGTAAACCACGAAAGCATTTGGCAAGAAAAAGGAAGAAGATGCTAATATCGAATGATCATTTAAATACACATTTATTAAGAAGGCACATATTGACACACGCATACTGTCCAATGGATACCTAGCTACATAATACTGGGTAATCAATGTAATAAAACAGCCTCCCACAAAATGTTCTGCCAGTTGTAGGAGAATTAAATCCAGGGTGATTACAGCAAATGAAGACGGTGTGATTTTAGGATTCATATATTTTACGAGCTTCGCTTTAACAACTTCTTTGTTCAGCGCTTAACGGTGTGCATACGTAGAATGCTTAAATTTCTATTCATGTTAATCTAGCAACTAAAGTGCTTCTTCTCTCAGGGACTGATAAACATCGGGCTGCATGATCTAATGTCTGTACGCGGCTGTCATTGTATTATAATATATGACTAAATGAGGGAAAGACTATATACGGACGACAATCACACGATAAAGTACTATGTCTATGCCTCTATCGGGAACTATGATTGGCTTTAGTTCCTTAATTTGATCAATCCACTAACGCCCTTAATTATATCCGCCGAGTCCAAGGGAAATTCATTCGTTTTTAATATAAAAATGACTTTCAGAACACATATTCATTCCATCTGTAAACTCTGACTTATCTATAATTTGCTTGTTTATGAATTGTCCTAGAACTATTATGTTATAATATTTGCAGTACTTGTAATTATTAAGGGACTGGGGATGCAATCGCGAGTACGCATAGGCAATGCACATCTCATTTAAGGTCAACCGATTTTTTTTCATCCGTGTTTACTAAGTATCTAAGATGGGGAGTACTTATTTTTTTGACCTTATCGAGGATTAACGGTGAACCATTCTCTGTCTTGCTCTCCCCCGATCGGTTCATCTCCGGGGAGACCGTTGGTTTAACGGCTGTTGTTGGGATTTGGGTGGTTGTGGTTTAACAACCGCCAATCCAGATGCTTCTTCCCGGGATATATCGAGTTTTCGGTTGACTCTTCCCAAAATGATGACGGATCGAATATCAGGGGTTGTATATAGGCTACTTTTTTCACTATATAATGGTGGCGATCAGGCGCGGTCATCCCTTACACTATAGAATGATGGCGATCAGGGTGGAGGAATCTTCTTTAATTTTTTTAAATACTCGTTTTTGTAGTTGCATTGAATGCCTTCATTGTTATTAATTACTTGTGAAGTGTTGTTTGTTATTAGTTTCGGCTTCATTGATTATGTTTTAATATATATATATATAATATAATATATATATATATATATATATTATATTATATATATATATTAATATTAATATAATATATATAATATATATATATTATATATATTATATATATATATATATAATATATATTATATATAATATATATATATAATATATATATATATATATATATATATATTATATTATATATATATATAGTATATATTATATATATAGTATATATATAATATATATAATATATATATATAATATCTATTTATATATAATAATTAAATATTGAAATAATGTCGGTTAAACGATGCTATTTGAGTGGTTCGCAAAAAAGAAAAAAGAAAAATCAGATAGTCGAAAATGTAACAAAACTTCCAAAAGATTGATTCATTTTTAAAGAATCCTGCATCAAGTTAATATTGATTGTATTGCTTTACTACTCGAGCTCTGTGACCTTATTGCAAAATAGAAGTACAACTCATGCACGAACATTATAGATTCAAAAAAATGTGGAAAAGACGTTACAAATGACTTTGATCAGATGCGTTAAGGAAAACTCTACCGTGGCTAAGATTTCGTATGAAAATAAATTCCAAAATGACATTGGATTTTTTCCTATGCCTCTTTCTAAGGAAGCCAGAGAAAAAATTTTAAGTCGTGAACATCCGCCTTTAAGGTCCCTTTCCTAAGGATATAATTTCAAAAAGATCATTCAGTGCTGAATATTATTCATATGCATTTATAACTGGCCAAAAAATCGAAAGATATTGGCTTTGTTATTCTCCCAAATTAGATGTTGTTTATTGTGAGCCATGTTGGCTGTTCAATGAATGCCCTGAATCAAGAAGTTGGCGTATAGGCATTCGTGATTGGCAGGGGCTTAGTAAGAAAATTAAAAACATGAATGTAGCAAATCACATTTACACGTTTTTATGACTTGGGATATGTGGAAGAAATATAAAACTATCGTTGATCAACTCTCGGAGGAACATCGGAAGTGGAAAGAAATTTTTACCCGCATTATCGATGTGGTGAGAACACTGGCAATGTGTTCATTACCATTTCGTGGTCATAGAGAAAATACAGAATCAATTGGTCCCGAGTCTGGAAACCTTTTGAATATTGTTGATCTACTCTCTCGATATAACTTTACTTAGAGCTCACTTAGCAAATGAGAAAAGTAGAAACAAGTATTTACATTATGAAATACAAAATGACATGATTAGTTTACTTGCATTTTCAGTTAGGAAAACATTATTATTCAGAATAACCTCAGCTCCGTATTATTCATTAATTCTAGACACCACACAAGATTTCTCCCAAAGAGATCAATTGAGTATCGTGATTAGAGATATACAACACTGACAAGAAAAAATCCCGGAGAAAATATTCTTTGCAGATACACGAGTCGTTTTTGGGTTTCGTAGAAGTCAGTGATCAAACAAGTGAAACATTTGAGAATTCAATATTGTTATATTTGAAGGAAAAGGGAATTGATATTCAAAAATGTCGAGGACAAGGCTACGATGATGCGTCTTATGAGTGGACAGTATCACTGGACCTACAAAAGAAGAATTAGAAATATAGTTTCCAAAAGCTGCGTACGTACATTGTTGCAGTCCATGAACCCGAATCTTTGTTGCGGAATGAATTCAGTCTCTAACATACCGAGGTTAGTCAATTTTATGATATTGTTCAGCAAACGTATGTTTTCTTTAGCGGAAGTTTACCCGTTGGCAAGCTCTCAACAAAACACTAGAAGGAGAACTAGCAAGGAAAAAGATTATCAAAAAGTTGTGTCCGACAAGGTGGGCATCACGAAATGATTTCCTTTTGGCATTGAAAAAAAACTTTCAATGTGTAATGAAGTGCCTAACGAAAATTATAATGTCTAGTCACAATAAACAGGAAGTAGAACAGGCCCTCATCATTATGAAACATCTGGACTCTTTTCAGTTTATCCTAATGTACTAATGATCACCCTACAAAACAAAATTCTTGAAAACATTAGCAGAGCTTCTGAAAGTGTACAAAATAAGTCAGTTGATCTTCATAAAGCATGTTTCTTCCTGAGTCACGCCAATGAAGAATTACAACATTTGAGGAGAAACTTCTCCGAATTCTTCTTGAAGCAAAGCAATTGGCCTTAATGGAATATTTGATGTGAACTAAATAGAAAACGCAGGATCGAACTGTGGAAGCGTATTTCATGAAATGCATCGGACTACAGAATACGCCAATCCTTTGAAATAAATATATTCAATACATCACTGGATATTGCAATTAATCATATCAATACATAGATTCGTTAGTACGAACGGTTGCAGAAAAACCTATTCATTTTTGGACCCAAAAGCTTAAAAAACTGAACTGAGGAGGACATTTCAGAAAAAGTAACATCCTCATAAGCAAATACCCCAGTGACATTTACTTGCAATCTAATTGCTGAAGTGTTATTATTTAGAAGTTTATTAGGTAAAGGGATCGATACGAAAAGAAATATCAGAGATATTGCCCGACTACTTATCGAAGAAAACAGCTTCCTGTTAAGTAGCTTTCCCGAACTAATAGCAACAATACAGCTATATTTTAATCTACCAGAGAAACCTTTTGCCAAGTCAGTACCATTTAGTCTCTGGGGTAAAGGGCTTGCAATCATCTAGAAGCTGGAACCTAGACAGGATCATTAAAATTGCAGTCAGCTCAGTTTAAATATGGAAGTTGACTGAGGAATAGTATGTGTTTGGGAAAATTGTTACAGAACCCAATCTCTTCAGATTTTAAAACAATCACCCACGAACCCTGGGTACGAACTGCTAGGTTCCCTTCAGCTTTTGCCGAGCAGGTTCTTCCCTTAAGGGAAATAAGAGTCGGTTACAACAATTTTGGCCACGGGAGAGCATGGCTTATATTTGTCATAGGGTACGTATAGAAATTTACACAAAGAGGAAAATATACAGTATATAAAAGGTAAGATCCATGAAAACTAAATATTTTAAGCTTTATTTAAAACAGGAGAACAAATACAAAGATAAATAGGTAGATAGGTAGTACGTAAAATTTTATTTCTCCCTCTGCGAAGCAAAGCCCTTTAATTCTGTATATTAAGTAATCCAGTAAAATGTGTACCTTTTTTGCATGTACGAAATTTAAAACTAATATAAGCAAATTGCTCAGAAATACATGCGTTTATATCCATTCACAAATTATACTTTCATAACGAATTACTAAAATATTTTGATAATATCTAAAACACAATTAATTAAGGAGACAATGACAAAGATATGGGGTCAAATACTTTATCATATTTTCATTTTTTTTACTGTTATGTCAAAAAAGATAAACTGTGTAGATAGGCAGAATATCTAAATTTTACAACTATTACATTCAAAATTCAACAAACTCTTATTACAATTATCAACAGACTGAGACGATGAGTGAAGAATATTCTCCAGAAATATGAATACTTCAAAATATAAAAAAAGCAAATTATTAACAAAATAATAAAATAAAACTCTGTAATTTTCTATTTATCTGAAGAGGAAAAACAACACAAATTAATACACAGATCACTTGAAAATACCAATTCTTATTGCTAATCGATATCAAAGAACATTTGGAAGGCAAGTGATTGAAAATGGAAAGGTTTTTTTTTGGTCTAGTTTGAGTACTTATTACTAGTCAATATCTATAGACTTTCGTCGCAATAATAAATAGAATACAGAAGGTTGGTCTAGTTTACCGCACACCCCTATACTACTGCTTAACAATAATTATTACTGCATTAGTATAATTAAAATATATTCTTATACATATATATATATTATATATTATATTATATATAGTATATATATATATATATCTACTATATATATATATATATATATAAAGAAACGCCTCGTGGCGCAGAAGGTTGAGTCGCCGCCTCTCATAGGAGAGGACGATGGTTCAAATCCTCCTCGTAGCAGTTGGAGTTTTATCTACCTGGGGGCAAGAATTTAAACTACTGCGAACACGTTGGTGGCGCTGGTCTGGGATAGCCGGCCTTAAAGTTCGATTTCCTGTGGTCCCCCCGTGTTACCCCCTGCATAGGGGATAAAGCACGTTAAAAGGTAGTTTTTTTAAAAAAAAAAGGTAGTTTATATATAATATTATATATATATATATATATATATTATATATATATATATATATATATATATATATATATATATATATATATATCTACATCATAAATGACACAAGAATAGAAATATATATATATTATATATATATTATATATATATTATATTATATATATAACTGTATATATATATATAATGATAAATAGAAATTAATTCTAGTGTTCATCGGAAAGAATAAATTTAGATCTGTAATAAAACCTCTCCTTTTAGATTTTCAAATCAGAAACTGGTTTATCCGAACAAGAACTAATGACGCACTTTAATGGATAGTAGGGCCAATACCTTTTCAATTTTTAGTCCCAATCTTTAAATTAAGGCTGAATAATGACGTCATTTTTCTATCAATAATTAACTTCTTCACACGAAATCCGTTAAATGGGGAAGACTAATCTAATTTAGGATAACTAACAAAGATAAGGCGAAAAAAGCTTAACAACTTTTTTTTGAACTTAGCTTGGAACATTGAATCAATGTATCTTCATAGCTGGAAAGCTTTAACAATTAAAGGTTATGCTCTTACTGTTATATATGAATTGTTTTAAATTGCTAGGCATATCCAGTTGCTTTTCTATGTTGTTCTACTTCGTGAACAATATAATCGAGGGGGAAGGGGGTAGTAGAAACGAAGTATAAATAAAAAAAAAATGTCAAAACGTATAAATGCAGAGAGGATCACTAATCATTAATTTGTTGCAAAAAAAGAGATATAATCTATGAGTTGGTGGCCGGGGTTGGTATTTATACTTATAATTTCGCTATAATTTAACGTTTTAAAAATTAATTTTTGTTAAAATGAACTTTTGATTTATTTATACTCCCTTTGCTCTTAAGTTCTAACCCCCTCAACGTACGCTAACAATTATTCAGCAATAGTTTTGCACAAAAAAAAAAAAAAATTTTGAATTTCAAGTTCCATTGTTTTTTTTTTCTTTTTTTTTACTTTACAGAGATAGAAACTCTATTTTACTGGAATTAAACTATATTTTAATGATTATATATCCTATATTATTATATAATATAATATTATATAATATATATATATATTATAAATATATATATAGATATATATATAATATATATACTATATATATATATATATATATATATATATATATATATATATATATATATATATGATAATTTATTAATATAAAGATTGCAATAACCCAAAAAAAGTCAAAAATAGGTCCATTACGGCAAGATATAGCAATTAGAATCAACTGACTGGAAGATACTGAAGACCTCTCACCTTGGGTTCAAACACCTTCAAGCATTTAAAAAAACGATTCATTACAAACTTTAAGCGAAACGACTCCCCGTGACGGCGATTTACCTATCCTTCCCTCGATCCTCATATTTCAAATTATTTCAAGATTGCATTAACCTTAATGTTATTCAGTCGACATGATCAATTGAGAAGTAAGTGGTGGAAATGTTCTTTATCTCCCGCACATTGTTCTATATTGACTAATTTATTGAGGTTATTTGCAATCTTAAATAACTTGAATACTGAGAATCGAGGAATATAGGGTGATAAAGCTGGTGAAATCGGTATGAACGCAAGTCCGATCGCTATAAGTAGATTTATATAGAAGATTTTGGCTTTGAGGGTGGCCAAACCAGTAAAGCGTCAGGTACCAGTTACAACATGAAGTGGTTTTGACCACTGAGGTGAGTCTTCTTTATTTTCCAGCAGTAATATATTATATTATATATATAATATTATATATATATTATATATATATATATATATATATATATATATATATAATAATATATATATATAATATATATATATAATTCTTTCTTTCTTTCTTCAGCTTCCTCTTTGCTCCCCAAGATTGGGGTAAGGTGCGTCAAGCATCGGAAAAGAAAAGCAGTAGGAGAACATGACAAATGCGTCGCAAAGAAAGCCCAGCCTTACGCCCCTCTGTAACATTAAATTAGTGAGAGCTGTCAAGACAGAAAATTCCACCCTAGAGCATCATGGGACCGCGAACGGACCCTCACTATGGTAAATCGTCAATGTAAAGGGTTCATCCCCCTGGCCCAGGGGGCCACAACCATACCCATACAAAACCCCGCCATACTCTCCTATCAATCACCTTTATTCTCGCCTCTGCAAACTCACATTTCTGCTCCCTTCAGACATTCGTTCACCGACTCAACCACTTTCTCTTCGTCTCCCGCCGGGTCGGTTCCCAACAGCTCAGCACACTATACATCCGTTAAACCAACCGACTATCATTCAATCTTTCCACATGACCAAACCATTCTCAACATACTTTCATTTATTCTCTATTTACCCCTTTCCTTACACCACACAACTAATACGTTCATTCCTCTCTTATCAATTTTCTCAATCCTAGCACAGGCCCCTAAGATTGTCTCATCTGAACACTTGAACTTTAGCTCTAATACTTCTTATTCCAACGACCATAGTCTCACACCATACAATAACAAGGTAACAACATACCTCATGTAAGAACCATGGCACACTCAAGACTTAGTCCCTTTGCATTCACTAAAAATTTAATTGCACAGCCAACTCCTGCCATTCACAACTTTTCCTACTACACCTGCTCGTCGTTCCCTTCTCATCCATACATATACCCTAAATATTTAAATCTTCAGACCTTTGTCTTCTAGCTGCTCACACTAACATAACTCACAACTGAGCGCGTGTCCTACTCACAACCATAAGCCCTTAACTCTTATCCAGCGTTTACTTTCAAGCCCCCTCCTTCACACACCCTGCCAAATTCTCTATCAATCCTCTCAAACTCTCTCAATTCGCCACACAAAACAATCTACCGCATATAATAGGTAGGGCAACCCTCCACTCAACTCCATTCCCCACCATTCTAACACCCAATTTCCTGCCATTCCCACCTCAAATTCTTTCATAACCCCATCCATATACAAATTGAATAGATAATATATATATATATTGAATATATATAATATATAATATATATAAATATTATTAATATAATAATATATATATATATATATATATATTCTTTCATAACCCCATCCATATACATATTATATAAGTATATATTATATATATATATATATATTTTGCACATTTGAAGTTTTGATTTGATTTCAAAGAATATTTCTTAGTCTATATACCTAAACTACAAGCACAAAAACATTCAACCAAGATTTACTTACTACCTGGAAAACCAAAATTAACAGATGTACTTAACTAACTTATCTGTATATATTCCTACTAACTAAAACGCACAGTTTTCTATCTTCTACACTAAACATTTACTAACAGGTTCAGTTATTTCAGTGGACCTAACATTATAAAACGCCGGCAATTATATTGTTGGTAATTTTATATATTGATGATTTTACTGTTTGATCTAAACCCCTCAAAATTATTAAATACTATGCAAATATGATTACCAATATTTGAACTAAAAAAAAAAAAAAAAAAAAAAAAAAAAAAAAAAAAAAAAAAAAAAAAAAAAAAAATTATGGCTTCTCTAAATTTCAAAATAGAATAAGAACAGTCTTCTTCTAATGTAATTTAATTAAAAAAAATGTAAAATAATCAATTTTAATAATCCGTTAAAAATGGGAGTACTTTTATAAGAATTTTAAATACGTTTAGAATACTGTTTGCTTCCCAACTTAATTTTTTTAGCCATACGCAATTGGGCGACGTGGTCGCTGAAGACTCACATGCGTTTCAATAAGTCTAGGCACTTGGTCGACGCCAGCAGCTGCAACCAAAATATGTAGACTCCCTTTGAAATACTTTTGGCCAGTCGCAGGCGATCAGTCCTCAGTGACATATGGGTCGCTAGGCAATGGAAAAATTAGTCTGCGAAAGTCATCAATACCTAAAGGATCTTAAAATCTTTATAGAAATACTCCAAAGGGTGAAGTATAAATTGAATTCATCAAAAGCTTTTTGATGACCCAAATGGATTTAAAACGTATTTATTCCTAGCAATTTAATTTATGTATAATTTCAAGTTGTTTTGTTACATGGAATAAGGTGCACCAACCACTCGAGTAAACTTCTTAAACAGAACCAGGGGCTTCAGCTTCCCACAGGGAGAAATAAAAATCCTAAATCTACTACCTATTCTACCTATTTATTTTGTATTCTGTTTTCTATTTTAATTTAAACACTTAAAGTAAAAAAAAGACTGAAGACAAGTGGGTAGATAAGTAACAATTTAGACAGACAACAGCAGAGATTTTTCAAAAAAATATTTTTACGTGCGTTTCTTTTTCAAGAATTTGAATAATCACTTAACGTTTTACAATATTTTATTTTTAAAAAAAAATTCTTCTATGTTGTCTGTCTACTAGATTCCTTACTTATACCCATTTGTCTTCCATATTATTTCTTTACTTAAATCTTACAGAATTACCCCAATGCAAAAGAAAACTCGTCCCATTTAAAACGAAACCCCAAAGTGTCTTTCATGAGCAATCTTTTGTACATTAAATCACGTTTAAAACACTAATTTATAAACCTACACTAAATACCACACATACTTCACTAGTATCACACATTCCTTTGTTTTAATAGCATCGATGAATAAACATAGTGGTAGTAACTTACGAAAAACAAATGGTCACTATTTTTCTGTAGAATTCAAAACTACAAGCATATATGTAGACATAGTGATAGAATTATCAAATTCTATAAAATAAACAGGAGGGGATGGGCCAATAAGCTCTTATCGGCAGAATTAACCAATTACATATATAGTTTAAAATAACGTGAAGTGCTTTGGAAGAAGAAATAGATTTTCGGCAGCAATTAATACAAATTAAAATAAAAACTAAAGCTATTATGATTTTTTTTAAAGTGCTTAACACAAATATAATTTTCCGTAAACATTAAAATTAAATTGGTTCCTTAACATAGAAAAACATTTTTGGAGAGCTTTTAAAAAGTTTAAGGTGGAATTGGTCATATAATTTC
>JABUQX010004314.1:0-20000 GCA_015478945.1 Trachelipus rathkii | reverse complement strand
AAACAAAATCCACCATGGGGCTTAGCAGGTCTGCGACGGACCTTCACTGTGTCATCTCGTCAATATAGGGTACGTCCCTAGGCCAGGCCCACAACCACACCCCCTCACAAAATCCCACCCTTCACTCCTATTATGTAATATGTATCTTCCGTCTCATCTAGGGTTGGCAAAGCACATAATTTTGCACACCTCACCGCACAGCACCGGAGGCAGCGCATCACGAACCTCACCAAAACTCATTTTTTTGAAGCACAGCATAGTACCTCTATATATTTTTAAAATCGCACCACACCGGGGCACTGGAATCGTGCCACGCGGCGCCGCGCCGTACCGCACCTAGTGCGTCGACCAACCCTTGTCTAGCCTCTTTACCACCCGTGAGTTTTGGTAAAAAAACATTAAATATTGTTTCAACACCATGATAATATAAAAAAAAATTTAAATAAAGAAACATGTGACAGTAAGAATAGTTTTACAAGCTGTAAATATGAAATTTGATGACTTCATAACTTTTTTCAGGCCAATTTCCAAGTTTTTTTTTAACGCTTTTCTTTCCTTTCAGTTCATTTTAAACATTTGTTTCATAAAAATTGGAAAATAGGTTTCTTTGAAATTGGTGTGAGTAGTTGGGAATAATAAGGACCAAAAGACATACAATAAATAATAAAAAAAAAAAAAAAAAAAAAATAAAATAAAATAAATATAAAAAAAAATAATAAAAATAAAAAAAATAAAATAATAAAATAATAAAAATAATGGAAATAAAAATAATAAAAATAAAAATAAAAAAAATAAAAATAAAATAATAAAAATAAAATAATAAAAATAAAATAATAAAAATAAAAAATAAATAAAAAAAAAAAAAAAAAATATATATATATTAAATATAATATATATATATATATATATATATATATATATATATATATAATATAATATATAGTATATAATATAAAAATATATATATATATGATATATTATATATATATATATATTATATATATTAGGGATGTACCGAACCAGAAAAGAGGCCATACGATACTACTGTGCTATCTTTTAGGTTGCCCGATAACCGATACTTAATTAAATATAACATAAATACAACAGTAATAAGATAGAACATTTGTGCACTGCTAGGCAACTCAAGATTGCATTCCCTGTACAAACAATACTTAGTCATTTATATTTCATATTTGGTTGGTGCCAAGTTATTTATTTTATAAATTAAATAGTACCTTAAGGAATAATAATTGCAAATATAATATTAATCACTTTTTTATTTTGGTTTTTTTAAAAATATCATTTCATTTTCAAGTATAATTAACAAAGTTTAGCATACTAGCTTTTTAATGTTTAAACATGATTACAGATTTACAAGATTCCCTTAACTAGCTAAATATAAAGAAAAGTAATGAAAGAAGAGACCTCAATTTATCAGCCGAAAAGTTAAAATAAAAAAACGCTATAACTCAAACATGACATAATAAGATAAAGATAGATATCAATCAATACTCAAATTCAAAACATTCACAAATTGTGATGCAAAACATTAAGCTTTCACTGTATCTGGCGAGAGACTGTTTCTTTTTGGGGTGTTTACATTCCTACTAGTGATGGGACGATTAATCGTCATCGTCATCGGCAAAAATCGGCATATTTTTTCAATCGTCATCGTCATCAGGCGATTTTTGCGATTACTGAACAAATCTTAAAGATTTTGATAAATATGAAACTCAATAATATATATTATATATAATATATTATATATATATTTATATACTATATATATATTATATATATTATAATTATATATATATAATATATATATTATATAATATATATATAATAATACATATATAGTATATATATATATAATATACCATTTTGATTATGGTATGTATGACATTCCAGTGCCTAATGGTTCGCCTTTCAGTTCTTCGTTCATATCCACACTCATCCTCCAGACAACATCTTAGAGACACATCTTTTATCCCATATTTATTATACACAGATACTTATATCCACCCCTCTTCTAGACCAGGTGTCTCCAAAGTGGGGTACGCGTACCCCAGGGGGTACGCAAAATGACACTTGGGGGTACACCAAAGAAGTAGTCTTATGATCACTTGCGAGTGTATGATCGTGTATATCATGTATTATATTATATTATATTATATTATATTATATTATATTATATTTTAGTATATTATATTATATTATATATTATATTATATTATATTATATTATATTATATTATATTATAGGCCTGTATAGGGGGTTACACACTTTTTATATTTTCCCTTCCCCTCTTAGGGGTACAAATTTATACTTATTTTTCCTCTTATGGGTAAGCTATCAAAAAAGTTTGGAGACCGCTGTCTAGACAAAAATCTTACTATCCCTTATATCCCTATGTGTGGGGGAAAAAAAATTGCCGACATCGTTTGTCCTATGTGTCGTAGAAGGCAACTAAGTGATGGTGGTAGCTAGGTTGGCTGCCCACTACCACTTATCTTTTGCCAGCAATGCTAATGCATGGCTCAGAGAAGGTCGTGATCGCGGTAAGCGGCGTTCTATCTTTCGGCGAAAATGTATGAATCGTATGGATACATGGAATATCAGAGGCATAAATGTTGAGGAGAAGAGGAGAGAGGTGATGGATGTATTTAGAAAGGGCAAAATTGATTTGCTAGCTGTGACTGAAACAAAGATGGAAAGAAACGGTGAAAATGAGTGGTGTGGTGTGAAATGTGTTTGTGTTGGTGTGGGAGGGATGAGAGGGGGATAGAAGATTTGCAATTCTGATGAGTGACTTGTGGTAAAGAGCTATGGTAGATTTTGTGTTGTGAGTGCTAGAATTCTAAAAGTTAAATTTATTTTCTACTAGGAAAAAGTAGTGTGGTTGCGACATATGGTCAATCTGAGGTAATGTTGAAGAGTGCGATTTCTGGGATAATCTGAATGATGTTTTGGATGGGTGAGTAGGGGATTTAGTTCATTTGTCACATATCTGCCACCTAGGATTTTTTTTACAGTTGTCACCAACCACTTCACAGTCAGTGCACTTATTCAGGAGGGGTGGTAGTCGCTATAAAAGTTTCACTCTCTAGCGCAAAATTACGCAGATAGCACAGACGCAGGCTTTAAAGTGAGGGCGAGATTAAATACAGTAGGACATACAGAAGATGGAAGAGAATTCCACAGAACAGAGGTGGCTGGAAAAGAGGAAGCACCACAGCGAAACTAGCCTGGAATTTACCAATATCAAACAGATGACAGGCACTCCTTGTGCTACGAGGGCGTCCGTAAAGGTGGTGGTACTCAAATGATAAGTTCCTCGATCACTTGCCCGCTGTTGATACTGTAGAATAGAGATATCATTGTTTATATAACAGAAGTTTATAAAGCTATTGGCATTTGACTCGATCGATCCAACATCCGGGTGGAAACCAGAGCTACCCCCCCCCCAGATATGAGGGCAGTAACTCCATACAAGGGCGACTGAGACCCTTGTATAGCTGGAGCAACTGATAAGAGGAAAAATCTCGCAGTCAAACAGAACTCCCAAGTTTCTTTGAGGACGGCCTAGGCAACCGTTGTGACTGAGGTTTCCAAGACATTTTTTTTTGTTTATGTTAAGGCCAAGGATGTTTATATTGTCACAGGAGAGACGAGAGAACCGGTCAAAGGAGATAGGAAAGTTAGAATTCGTTTTAAGAAGGAGATTTGCAGAAGTTAGGTTTTTAAAGAATTGAATTTCACAATGTTGAGAGACCCCATCCGGAAATTCTATTCAGATCAGGGAGAATAGAATCGGAAAGATTAAGATGAGAGGCAATTCTAGAAGTAAAAAGGGAGCAGAATTGATATGAGTTGAAGAATGATGGGTCGAGTTCATCGGCCAATATGAGTTGATAGAGTTTATAGGCTGCAGGGTGAGAAGATCATTATAATGAAAACTAGGAATAAAGCAGGAAATAAGACAGAACCCTGAGGAAACACCCCACTATTGACAGAAAAAGAGAAATCGCCCCCTTCAACAACAGCCGACATTGAGCGATCTGGAAAGAAAACTAGACATAATTAAGCAAGAGAAAGAGGAAACCAAAGGGAGCTTGGAGAGCAGTGGCGCGTGCCATTACACTCGGTCAAATTCTTTGGTATGTCAAGCGCCACCACGCAAGTCTCCCGTAGTTTCTAAGAGCTGAAAACCCTAAATCGGTTAGATAGGAAAGTATATCGCCAGAAGAACCTCGAGCGCTGAAAGCCGTACTGTCTTGGAAAGAAAGGAATGAATTTCCAATAATTTAAGAAGTTAGAGTTTTCCAGGGTCTCGAAGGATCGAATATAGATCTCCAATTCTAGCTATTTCTCGATAGTTAGAGGATCAGAGCGGCTTCCTTTTTTTTGGAATATGTTGGACAGTGTGTGCTTTCAACACTGAGGGAAAGTGATAGTAAATTGAGACATAAGGGAGTTATAGTTGAACAAGGGCGGGATAGCACGGAACATCACTCCCGTCAAAACTTGGGGAGGAATGCAATCTGGGCACCCGTTTTCCTATCCTTCATAGATTTCAGGGGCTTATCCACCCGATCAAATGTAATCACGGCAAAGACCTAGGACACCTGAGAGGAGAAGGAGGAGGAAGAGAATGCCAGAATCGTCTAGGGTTATTAGTGGAAATAGGAGGCCGAAGAGGAATGGCTTTTCAAGTTGGAGAATTAAAAACAGAACCATCAAAGGAAAGGGAGATTTACAGAAGTGGCTAGAGATTTTTTGGCAAGAGGCCAGAAAGATTTTTAGTAGGGGAACCAAGAAGTTCAGCCACTCTCGTTTGATAAAAGCCCGCTTTGCTCGTCGAAGAGTATCCCTGCAACGATTTCTAGCTGAATGAAAATTGGCGAGAGTGATTGGAGAACGAGAATTTTTCCACCCCGATACGCACTGTCTCTAGGCTGAATGGCCAGAGAACAAGCACGATCGAACCATGTTAATGAGGAGAGAAAACTTAGTTGAAAAAGGAATGAACTTGCTAGTCCCATCAACATCAGTACCTCTTATCTTTAGTATTTATAATCAATCATTATCCTAAACTGAGGTTTGCCAATTTTGCTAATCAATTCTGCAAACTTGGAAACCTTACATTTAAAGTCCCTGGTCTAAATATTTTTATACATATATTAAGAACAGCCACTGACCTAAGAAATTGTTACGGACCACAAACATGTCTCCTCATTTCCATTAATAAATACTTTTCATATTCATTAATTATTATTATTATTATTATTATTATTATTATTATTATTATTAAAATTAAGAGACTTAAGGAATCAAAAATTTTGATCGCTTAAATAATTTCGAGAGGGTTGAACCCCTGACCCCCCCTGTCTACAGCCTTGTATATATAATAAATATATTTATATAAATATATATATATATATATATTATATATATATATTAATATATATATATATATATATATATATATATATGATATCTATATATATTAATATGTATATATATAATATATATATAGTGGAGAAGAGAGAGAGAGAGAGAGAGAGAGAGAGAGAGAGAAAATTTTTTTTTAAATATATTTTTTCAAATAATCGTCATCGTCATCGTCAAAATTTAATATATGATCGTCATCGTAATCGTCAAAAATTCATAATCGCCCATCCACTAATTCCTACTAACCTCACTATTAAATAACGCTCTCTCTCTCGACTGATCAGAAGGTTGCTGATAATTATTTGCCTGCAAAGCACTGATAATAATGAAACCTTGGCCCATTTTCATGCCACCGCATGAAAGGATTCTCTCTGTAGTCAGTATTCAATGTTTCGTAGAGCCTTCATCTCCTCTGGCACACACGACTGCAAATTTGAAATTATCTTGCTCCTTGATGACTGTCTCTTTAGTTTTTTTTTCGATGAGGTTCCCTTGGTGTGATCCTTTGAAGGTGAATGAGATGTCAAATGCAATTTGGCCATGAACTTATCAAAAGTCTAGCATATCCAAATCCTCCATCTTCAGTAGGTTTTATTTGCTGAAAAGCCACCATCGTCACTATCAGTGCTGTTGCCAGGGGTTGCAGATAAGGCGGCTTCTACTTATTTATCCCTTTTTTTTTTTTTTTTTTTTTTTTTTGTCAAGCGAGCAAGCTCCTCGGTTATGCTATTTATATTTTTCTAGAAGTGGTTCACCGTCGGAGGTGCCATTCTTGTGGGGTTTCAGCTAGCTTAAAGAATTCCTTATTAGAACCTTTTATTTATTTATTTTTTTACAGTTGTCGCGCCGCTCACGGGCAAGCCCTATTCAAGGAGGGGGTTGAACGCCTCAAAAATCCATCTAACGCAAATTACGCAGATGAGCACAGACGCAGGCTTTAAGTGAGGGAAATTAAATTGAGTAGAAAAAGAAGATGGAAGAGAATTCACAGAACAGAGGTGGGCAGAAAGAAAACGAAGCACCGCAGCGAACCGGTCTGGAGTTACTAACATCAACACAAAACTCATGGGCCGACACAGACCCCTTTGTGCTACGAGGCGTCGTAAAGGTGGTGGTACGCGAGTGGAATAGTTCTCGAGTACTTGCCCTATCAGTACCTTATCGAAAAGGATACAAGCAACCAACATCGCGCCGCAAAATATTAAAGGGTCAGAGTGAACTAGAAGTACAGGAAGAGTTTATATAAGTCTTTTGGCTTGACCTCGACCCTACCAAAAGCCGGATGAAACAGAGCCTCCGCCCCCCACAGATATGAGAGGAATACTTTCCATACAAGGGCGGATGAGACTTGTATAGCTGGGAGTAACTGAGAAGAGGGAAAAAAAGTCTCGCACTCTAAAACATAACTCCCAGTTTCTTTGAGCCGCCCTAGCAACCGTTGTGATTTTGAGGTTTTCAAAACTTTTTTTTGTTTATGTTAAGGCCAAGGATGTTTATCATTGTCAACAGGAGAGCAAGAGAACCGTCGAAAGAGAGAAAAGTTAAGTGTCTTAGAGGAGAGATTTGTAGAAGTTGGGTTTTTTTTTTTTTTTTTTTTTTTTTTTTTTTTTTTAAAGAAATAAACATTTCACAAGCTTGAGACGACCCAACCTGAAATTCTATCCAGATCAGCGAGAATAGATCGGAAAGAATTAAGACGAGAGGCAATTCTAGAAGTAAAAGAGGGGCAGATGAAATGAGTTGAAAATGAGGGGGTCAGGTCATGACATCTGTATGGTGGTAGGAGTTAGATGGTGCAGGTCAGAAGATCCATTGCATGAAAAGCCAGGAATACGTGGAGATAAAAACAGAACCCTGAGGAACATCCCTATTTGACAGAAAAAGAGAAGTCGCCCCATCAACACAAGCCGACTTGAAGCGATTGAAAGAAAGCTAAGACATACAATAGTCAAATGAGTAAGTTAAGCTTGGACGGGGAGCCCTTGGGAGAGCAGGTGACTGCGACCATATCTCGCGGTCTCAATTGGAGGCTTCTGGTTATTGTCACTTTCGTCTGGAAACCTTACCAGTGGGGTAGAGCGCTTTCGGTGCTTCGAGGGATCTACTGGCGATAATACTTTTTCCTATTTAACAGAAATTTATGGTTTTCCGACCCACTTATAGGCCTACGGAATTCGTTACCTGTATGTTTCCTAGATGGGGGCGGCAAAGCCATTAGAATCTGTTAATATAGAGACAATGTTTACCTAGGGTTCGCCACAGTTGAGTATATCGCGTCACTGCCACATCCGAGACAAGCCGCTAACTTGTGTAAATACTACTCCTAGTTGGACGTGGTAAAAGTATGAATTCGATGTATGGACTTTTCCTATAGAAGTTGAAAGATCGTACGATTGGAGTAAGGGCTGTTGTTCTAGAGAATGGGCTGATACGTTCTATAAGCATATGACATATGCTTGAGATGCTTACTAAAGGTCAGATAGTTTAAGGAGATGGATCGAGTTAGCAGTCATCATGGTGTTTTCGGAGATATAGGTTGGTACATTATGAGCGCTTTCCATACAACTCGTTAGGGAGGGAAAGTGTGCTAGTCTCCTGTAGTTTGCACTCATGAGCATATTAGTTGAACGAGTGGTGGGTTCAGTCTACACCGCATAGCGACATCTAAACTTCCTATCACACATACACCGGACGAGCGAATGCCAATCGCGGGCCACTCAACGATCACACATATCAGACATACTCATAGATCTTCAGGACGAGCTCTGCCCCGATCAACATATAAAATTCGAAATGATCTATGGTACAAAGGCTTCAAGAATCAACTCTCAGAGAGGTAGATCATGGGAGGAACGCACGCGACTCTTTACTTCTAATAGCAATAGAAGCTCTCTCGTGCCAGGGTTGAATCTATAGAGAGAATCTATATTCAGGGGAGGACCAAAGAGTATGACTTAGTCCTCTTTCTCAGGTTATGCAGGTATATAAAAATAAACGAAGTTATAATGCAGTCGATGGCGAAGTAAGAGAGATCGGAAAGGATGATCTTCTTAAGACCAGATTAGTGTTGATAAGTATCGATGCTATTTTCTGTGGTCAAAGAAAACCAATACGTGCCAGGTGCACGATATTGTTCCACAAGTTCCTTCATGCTCTAGAAAACAAGGAGGTCAGCGATTTGCTTCACAGTCTTTTAAATGACTTTTACTAAGTCTTCCCTGCTTTGCTTCTGTGCGACGGTTTCATGATGTCATCATTCCTGTCTCGACATCACTACTGCAACGACATTCTTCTGAGCCCTTAAAATAAAACATAAAAAAATATTGTGCTATGGAATGATAACGGAGATCACAATCAAGTTGTGTTCGCAGCGACCCGAGCGCGGCTCTCATAGCACGAATAAGCGCGAGGAACGAATGCTTCAGATTCGTATTAACGCATGGGTTTGTCGGGAGGAAAAAGATTTTAGTTCAATGTAAGTTCATTGTCAACTCTGCTCAATGCTCCCTATACTTAACACACTCTAGCATCAGTCTCCCAGGACTTTTTCTATAGCTAGACACGTCTGAGCGTTCTGTATGGCACACGCAGCAACCTACGCAACATGAAATCGAAAAGTGAGTGGGGCGGTGGACGCTCGCCGTTCAACGCAGATTGTTCCCATCCGGCCCATTTAAGATGGGGTTCGCGTCAACGGACATACACGACCGTATATTAACATCGCTGCTGTAAGATAATATACTGGATTATCGACGCTTGCAGCGCATTTATAGGGAGTATGTTTGGGCACGGCGCGATGTGTGGCTGACCTATGTAATATTTAACCTTTTCTATAGGAACGTGAGTAGAGGCAATAGTATCACGGATTGAATGCTCAGTCCACTCAGGCGTATCCCGACCAGCGCTATTAAGCGAACGGCCTGGCTGGTACTTTGTAGCACGGTAGATGAGAAGGAGCTGTGGTGAAACATAGGTCCAAGGGTGTTCTGAAGCGGTGTTTGGTTGATCGATCCGGAAATGTGTGTGAGGTTTATTTAATCAGGGTTGCTGCCCATTATTCTGTTGCGAATACTGAATGATCGGCTCCTTCCACGCTAAATCAGTACGATCAGGAACCCAACTGAAAATTCTAGTTTGTGACAGTTGATTAAATCCCCTAAATAGTAGGACCTCTCTAGTATTTTGGATGAGAGATATTTACAGTCTCGTTGAGAAGTAGTAATGGTATAATCATAAGAAAGGCATGAAATAAGTCTGTCTGTTAGGTAGAACAGGTTAGCAGGAAGCTATAAGAAGTATTTTTGTAGTTAGAGGGAGGTTAAGAAAGATCTTTAAGCTCACAGAATCTCCGTTATAGTTAGGTGATTCCGAGATTTCGAAGCGTGTTTATAGGGAATCGTTTATTATTTACATTTAGGCACATAACTCCACTCTTCAAACGGAAATTATTTAAATAAGGTTATAGTTGGATAGATATATTAAACGAGTTAGAAGATGAATTCTTAGCCATCCTGGGTCTTCAGGGACAGAGTCATAGAAATTAGGTTTAGAGTTAGTAAAGGTAGTAGTTCCATGGCTGCAGAGTTTAGAGTTTGCAAGCCATTGGATTTTGTTGGTAAAGTCAAAGAAACCACGCCCTGTGCTTCAAAATTGCTATCAATGGACGAGCACACCCATACACACACATCACAAATTAAAAAAAAAAAAGAAAAAAAAAAAAATAAAAATAGGAGAAATGAAGAAAATTTATTGTACGCTACGCTAAAACCTAAATTGTTACACGATGAGAACTCCTTATTTACAGCAATATCTAAATATGAATAATTCCAGAAAGTGTTAAAACACTTCACCTGATCACGAATGCGTATATAAAAAAAAATACTTTGATCACTAAATTAGTATGTAAGTCTGTATGATATTAGTAGATAATTGGCTGTCTCAAATGGTAAATTTTTACGCTAAAGACCATAGTTGGAGAAACGTCTTTAAATAATCTAATTTCAAGTAAATGAGTGGAAAAAAAAAACATAACATGGTACCTGGCTATCTATATCGAACTAGATTTATTATTGAATCTTACAGTTGTCTGATAATTTTTTTCTACCAAAAAGTTAAGAATATCGGCTAAGTAGCGGCATTTTTAACCGATACCGATACCATCAAAAATGGCCGATACTTACCGATTACCGATACTATCGGTACATCCCTAATAGTATATAATATCATTATAATGGGTTTATAAGTATATAGGTATGGTAGGTTGTTAGTATTATGTGGTTATGATATATTTTAGTTTTGTATTTGTTGTAGGTAGGTTATTTCTAACTTTTTTATATATATTTATTTATTATTTTTTTTTTTTATTTTTTTAATTTTTATATTATTAATATTATTATATATATAATATTATTATTATTTTATATATATTTATTATTTGGGATGGTGCCGTGATATAGTTAGATATTAAGTTCGGATTTAGCTCGAGATTTCTCGTGTATTTTCCGGCTTGGAATGTTATATTATAAAAATTGAGGATTACCTAGGTATATATTCTCGGACTCCGGATATGGTGGGCGACCAGGGTGGACTGGGTGTTACTTGATTTATTTTATTACGCGAAGTATACATTCATTTTTCTGAAAAAATCAATTAGTCCGATTACATATTCAATTTATCAGACTATGTATTATATAGGTCTATATATTTTTCTACTATATATTTAGTAATTTATTTTATATATTCATTGATAAATTATAATTTGTTTAGATTATTATATATTTAATGATTGATTATTTAATATAATATAGAAGTGATATAGTAATTAATAGTTTAAATATTATATTTGTGTGCATTAGCTAGAATATAATATTTGTATTTTTGAGGGACTTCCAGTGGGCTAGATTTTTTTTTCTTTTCGTAGAAAATATGAATAGATTGTTCACTCGTGCTAGGGATATTATTTAGAGTTTTAAGTTTGCCAAGATCCGATTTTCCAAGGCCGAAAGATATACAGTAACACTTAGTATTAGGCTATAAATGATGAGTGTTTAATACTTATAAAAGATAAGGTAAGTAGTTAGCTGTATATCGTTATTAGATGGGAACTAGCAAGTTCATTCTCTTCTTTGAATAATCTATTAAGTATCTTTATCTTCTCTAATTACCTAATGGTTCTGAATCGTATAGCTTGATTCTCTGGCTAATTACTAAGGTCTAAGTACATGATGAGTATATGGGGGTGGCAATATTTACTCGTTCTCCAATTAACTATTCATTAGTCCAATTTTATTATCATTTCAAGTACTAGAATTATATAGTTGCAGGAGTTAAAATCTGGTGTATCTCGACGAGCAAAGGCGGGTTTTTCGATAAAATTGTAATACAATTAGCCTGTCGTGTTCTATATCTTCCCTTGTTTTTTCCTATGATTACTTTTATAGTCTTTTGGCAACTTTAGCAACTTTGTCAGCTAGCTACTCTGATAGTCATATTTTAATAAATACACTAGTACTTTCTTCGGGCCTTATTTACTATAACCCCTAGAGTTTGCATTTTCTCCTCCTCCTTTCCTCTCAGTAGTCTATGTGTTCTTGATTTCGCAAACTGTAAGATTTATATCATTTCCTGATCTGGGAGGTTGGACAAATATAGGATGACCTTGAAAAATATACATCGATTGGATATCCGGATTAGGGTTTGGTATCAATAACGGAAGGTATGAAAAAAGAATTACCTCCCGTTTTGAGGGAAGTGTGGTTCGTGCTATCCGCCTTTGTTCCTACTTTCCTATTGTCTCAATACTATACTTCCTCAGTGTTGCGAGCTCACAACTGTCCAACTATTCCAAAAAAGGAAGCGCTCTGAATCCTTCTAACTATCGCGCTATAGCTTACTTGTATTCTATTAAGATCTCTTTGAAACCCTTCAACTCTCACTTCTTATTTATCTGGAACTCATTCCTTCTTATCGATAGCAAGTAGGCTTATCAGACGCTCCGAGGTTCTTCTGGCGATATACTTTCCTACCTAGAACGTTAGGGGTTTTCAGTCTTAGGAACTACGGGGGGAATGCGTGGTGGCGTTGACATATCCAAAGAATTTGACCGAGTATGGCAAGCGAACAATGCTACTCCAAGCTTTCCTCCTTGGGTTCCTACTTTCTCTTTTGCTTAATTATGTTAGTTTTCTTAAGTCGTCAGATGTGGCTGTTTTGTTGAATGGGGCGGATTTCTTCTTTTTCTGTCATAGTGAGTGTTCTCAGGGGTATCTGTCTTATTTCCTGCTTTATTCCTAGTTTTCATTAATGATCTTCTCACCTGCCATATCTTGCTATCAACTCATATGCCGATGATCGCCTTCATTCTAACTCAATAATCATTGCTGGGCATCTTTTACTTCTAGGAATTGCTCTCGTCTTAATTTTTCGATTAGCTTTCTCCTGATCTTGATGATTCCGGATGGGGTATCAAATTGATGAATTCATCTTTAAAAAACCTAACTTCTGAAATCTCCTTTTTAAAACGAATTTAAACTTTCCTATCTCTTTCGACGGGTTTCTCGTCTCTCCTGTTGCAAATAAACATCCTTGGCCTTAAAATAAACAAAAAAAATCGTATAGGAACTCATCAACGGTTTCCTAAGGCGTCTCAAAGCCTGGGAGGTTCGGGTTTCGTGCGAGCTTTTTTCCTTTCTCAGTTGCTCCAGCTATACAAGGGAATCTACATCCGCCCTTGTATGGAGTATGCCTCATTCTGGGGGGGGGGAAGCTTGGATTTCCACTTGGCTTTTGGATAGAGGTCAGAGTCAAAGGCCAAAGGTAAAATGTTGCTTGTTTATAAACTGGTTATCTTATTCTACAGCACACATGCGGCAAGGTGTCGAGGGAACATTATCATTTGTCGTACACACGACTTTACGACGCCTCGAGAAGCACAACACAGAGAGCGCACTGCTGTCTTAAACTCTGATCTACGTTAACAAGTATTCTTATTGGTCATGCTTTTCCACAGACATTTTGATTATGACTCTGTAGTATCTCGACTTTAACATTCTTTACTCATAGTTGAAATTCTTCACGTATTGCATCTGAACCAATTCTGTTATAACTGTCCTCGAATATATTTTCTTATATAGGATATAGTACTGAGACTAATCATGTTTAAATTTTCTCTAAAATATTCTTCGCCAAACTCAACTTTGTTATATGACCTCGAAGGTTCCCATGCTTTTTGCTCCATTCTTTCATTTTTTGCCGCCTTTTTTCTGTTTGACCCTTACGTTGATTGTGACAAACATATTTATTAGTGACAGAATAACACTAAAGGGCACCCATCACTTAGAATTATAAGGCACACTAGACTTGCCGCTCGATTAGTTTCGCGTTGGGTGACTAAACATGTAAAAAAAAAAACATTAAGGTGAGAAATAAGATAGTATGTGATCTTATTGATTTTTCTCTCAAATACACCACTAATAACATATCTATACTTTAATTCCTAAAACTAAATCTACAAAATAGTACACATTCTATTCCTTAAAGAAAATAATATAAAAAAAAAGCAGTTAGTAAGAACTGCTTATATAGCAATAAGCTTTCTCAATCATTTACCTCTCTCTAGATGGATACCTGAGTTATATATATTGTCGCTGTACCATAGCATACTTCATTTGCCTACTATCATAAAACTTAACTACTCTTAACTTCTTATCTCATGCTTATCGTGAATCTCAGCTGCTAATTTCACGCTTTACTCTCTCTATTTCTTCATTCTCACTTAGCACACTCCAGAGTTTCTGTCATTCTTTGGTGCCATGTTTTCATTTTTAAGTTACTTGGTACCTACAAGTTCATACACTGTAACGAGACAGTGTCAGACGAGCAGCTATTTCTATACCAGTCTCCTCACTTTCGTATACTCACAATAATCAACCCTCCCACATATTTTTCAACTTTCTTCAGCAATAACTCTTCACGAAACATTTTCTTGTAGACATGTTTTGTTTGTCGAGAAACCTCTCTCTACAGAAGCATTCCCATGAAATGATGAAAGAATCAGTGTTACAAAGTTTTTTTGTTTCTTTTTGAACGTTTACATTTTTAAAAATTTTAATGAAAAGTTGATCGAGTCTATCTTCCTTCTCATCAAAATTTTTCAGAAGTTCAAGGACATAGGAATTAGATATCAAAAGTTCATAATCCTCTTTGATTATATCAGCCGTCGAATCATCAATTCGCTTGATATCAATGAATTTTTCAACACACATATTAATTCTTTCTCAGAGTTATTAGAAAGCCATTACCTTCGGGTGACAAATCAACTTATTAATGCCTTTGTGATGGAAATTTAGAGGACTTTAATTCAATTCTTTAAACTAAGAAAAAGAGAAAATTGTTAATGCGCCTGATACTGGACTGCAGATGAATAAATTTTAATAAAAATAATATTATAAAGATTCAATAAGTCAAGAAGTATAAATTCTTAGGCTAAGAAAAAGTTGATATGTAAATTTTTTACTTAATTTTACTCCATATTGGAACTTATCCACAATTTAAATTCTAAGTACTAGGATGAGGAGAATCATGAATGATATTCTTGTGCTCTTTACTTTCCTCCTCCTTCAGAGACAAAACACCTTTTTAACATCCCTTGAGCCAACTGAAGCTTCTTAAGATCTCCCTTTTAAGAGAAATTTTATCAGTCATATGTGGCTTCTCTTATACTTCTTTAAGGGCGTAAGCAAAAAATGATGCCAGATATAAATTGGATAATTTTATTTTCCCTGTGTTTTCCCTGTTTTCCCTGTTTTCCCTGCACACTTTTCATTTTCCCTGTGTTTTCCCTGTTTTCCCTGTTTTCCCTGTTGGTATACACCCTGTAAATCTATAGTATCGAGTATAAAATATTATATCATATATAAATATTATATATATATATATATAATATATATATATATATAGTAAATATATATATATATAGTATATTTTATATTATATATATATAGATATATATATAATATATATTATATATATTATATATATATAGTATATATATTATATGTATATATATATTTTATATATTATATATATATATATATATATATATATATATATATAACAGGGTGTCTCACGAGTTATTTTACAGCGGTGGATCACCGTACGGGATGTTTAAGTATGAAAATGTGTAGGAATATAAGTTCAATTATTTAATTCATTAAGGAGGATGGGATATGTTACGTTGGTGTCTGCGCACGCGTAATACGAAATCCGCGCACAAACATGCGAATGTCGAATGGGATGATATATTTTTATTGGCTCTGTGAATGAAAAACATAACAAAATGAGGGTGGGCTCTTCCTCTCGCATTTTTTGATACGGTTTCCTTTCGTTTCCACGCGATGTACCCATAACCAGGGATGGCAATTTTGGTGATTTTTTTGATTTTTTTTAAAAAAATCAATCTGTGATTTTTTAGTGATTTTTTTTTTAATTTTTCTTTTTTCAGATTCGTAACGTCACGCGATATATAATTTGTAACTTGCAAATTATATTTCGCGTGAAATTACGAATCCAAAAAATCAAAAATATCAAAAAAATCAAAAAAATCACAAATTGATTTTTTTAAAAAAAATCAAAAAAATCACCAAAATTGCCATCCCTGCCCATAACGCGTCAATGTTACCAACAATAGTTTTAAACGTGAATGTGAAAAGGTTGAAGAAAACAATTGTGTATTCAGAGGACAGCTCATATATCGATACATGTATGTAAAACGGTGTTAATGTATCATAACAAAATTTCCACCTACTGCAGTTTGTTAGCAAAATGCAGCAAGGGAAGAGAATGTCAGGTCGTTTTCAAGCTTGTACATAGAGTAATTTACAAATCGTGTTCGAAGACGCCTCATCCACGCGAAATACATGCCCTTCAGCCCTCGTGGCGCCAGGTTTCATTACATACCAATGACAGTGACGCCTTGTTGAGTGACGCCGGGTTGATTCCCCTACATCGTTGGTTATTCGACGGCGAAGATCATCGGGCGAGGTTACTGGGTCATTAAACCCAGCGTACACGGTATGTTTGAGATACCCCCACAGAAAGTAGTTCAGTGGTGTTAAGTCGGGTGAACGCACAGGCCATGGAAATGGACCAGATCTTTTGATCCATCTTCCCGGAAAGGTTCTGTCGAGGTAGGTCGTCACTATAGCTGCATTATGTGCTGTGCACCCATCATGTTAGTAATATATTCTTCGTTGTGTTCTTAAAGGTATATCACTCAGGAGGTCAACAAGGACGGTCTGCAGGAAATGGAGGCAACGCTGTCCTGTCAAATTTCCCTCGAAGAAGTAAGGCCCAATAATCCTACTATTCAGTATACCACACCAAACGTTGACTGAGCATGAGACCTGGTGATGGCTAGTGAATGTTAGACGGGGTTTGTTTCCGCCCAATGTCTTAATTCACCTGTTATACATACCGTTATTTGGTGAAAGCGGATTCATCGGTCCTCAAGATATTTTCCAAATAAGTCCGGTACATCCATTAGAAGGCAATCAATGACAGCCAGGAATCCCAGCCGCCCTTTTTGATCTCCATGATGTAAACCATGCACAATGTATGGCCTATATGGATACATGTTGTATGCAACACGATTCCGTCGTATGGTTTCCTTCGATATTCCCAAGACCGAACTAGCCTGCGGTAATGAGGACGTTGGATTTTCATGGTGTATAGCAGAACGTCCAGTTCGATGTCGAATGTACGGACACGACCTCCCTCCCGTATGTGATGAGGGGGTTGAACTATCGATCCTGTACCTTGAAACCGTCTGTAAACTCTATGGAATGCCATGTGGCTCGGCGGTCGTCGATGTGATAACGTTGTCCATATTCTGCGAGCATTCCCGTTTTGCGTAATGTACACCTTCAACATGTCACGCTTTTCGTCCTGCGTATATTGGTCACGTTGGCATGTTTCAAATGTATGGCTCTGACTAACAAACCACTCTGAAGTTATACTTTTCACTACACTTTATTACGCATAATTCATAGGGTATGACATAACCTCCATATGATAGCTGTTAGTTGGCTGTACACATTCACATGGCCGTATTATTAGGCCAACATAGTACATATCAATGTAGATCTAAAGGGTATGCATAGGTATTTAATTTAATTCCCCTTTGTTAGCTGTAAATCGATATTTTTAAATACATTGGAATGCCTAATTGTATTTCACCTAATTATTTCATAAATTGACACGTTTTCGGCTTTTGTAGCACATGAATGTCTACGGATGACGTCTAGTTGTTTATGGGTGCGTACATTGCGTGGAAACGAACAACCGTATCAAAAAAATGTCGAGAGGAAAGCCCACCTCATTTTTTTATGTGCATTTCACAGAAGCCACAAAAAATATATCATCCCATTCGACACTCGCATGTTTGTGCGCGGTTTCCGTATTGCGCGTGCGCAGACAACGTAACATAACCATCCTCTTAGTTCATGAATTAAATATTCGACTTATTATTCGTTACACATTCTTCATGCTTAAAACATCGGGTACGGTGATAACACCCCTGTAACATAATCGTGGAGCACCCTGTAAGTATATATATAATATATTATATATATATATTTAAGGTATATATTATATATACTATAGGTATATATATATATATATATAATATATATATATATATAATATAATAATAATATATATATATATATATATATATATTATAATATAGTATATACTATATCAGAGGTGGGCGTTCCGCAATTTAAGTACGCAATTCCGCATTGGAATACCAAAATAAATTGCGTAATTGCGATTGCGATAATTTGAAAAATGTTGCGAAATTGCAGTTAGCGGAATGCCTATATCATTCCGCAATTTAATTCCGCTATTCGGCAATTAGAGGAACTACCCAAAAAAAATTGTGAAATTTCAGTGGAATGCCAAAATTTATAGTCCACAACATTTTACACGTTGCCATCCTTTGTACCTCTGGCAGCAACACCGAAAAATCGGTATTTTTTGCGATTCGGGAATTTTTTAAAGTTTTTGCAATTAAGTAATAATTAACAAAATTTTTCCTTTGAAATTTCTTTAATAGTCTTTGATTTATCGCCATTTTTATTAATTTTTCTTTAATACAAATTTTCTTAAGCTTAGGTTATAATGAATATAATTATGAAACGTGTCGCCACAAAATTTCAGATAAAATGTATTGTACAGTAATACATAAATGAAATAAAATACATATAACATTGGTACCCAACATCGAAAGTCTAAAAAAATATAATAATAATATATATATAATATATATAATATATATATAGTATATATATTATATTATATATATATATATATATATATATATATTATATATATATATAAATATATATATATATATATATATATATATATATTATATTTATTTAGATTTTCAACTATTTTGAATATTTCCCCCAACGAGGAAGAACCTACAAGGGAAGGTTAAATATCCGGTTATGCCGGCCGGATACATGTATCCGGCCGGAATACCGGATAAGTTAAAACTTGGCCCGGATTAGGCCCGGATACCGGATAGGGTTTGCGCGGATAATCCGGCCATCCTAAGTATATATAATCTAAATATTAATATAATATATATATATATTATATAGTATATTATAGTATATATATATAGTATTAGTATATATCTTAACGTGCTTTATCCCCTTCTCAGAGGGTAACAAGGGGGACTACAGGAAATCGAACTTAAGGCCGGCTATCCCAAGCCTGTCACCACCACGTGTTCGCATCCGAGTTTTAATATCTTGCCGAGGAAGATTAAACTCGACTGCTACGGGGACGGACTGAACCAGCGTCCCTCTCGCAAATGATGTCAACGAATAACCTCCTTCACAAGGCGTTCTAATATATAATATAGTATATATAATATTTATAATATTATATATATATATATGTATATATATTATGATATATATTAGGTATATATATATGATATATATATATAATTATTGAGTATATATATATATATATATTTACCTAGTGTTTTATAGATGGATTGACTTTGATAGATATGACTCGATAGATTGGAAAATTTTCATTCTTGTTTAATAATTTTATACATTTTTGGTACCAATTTTGGGCAAAGAAATGTTCTGAGGAATTCGTCAAAATCAATGAAATAAAAATTTTCAAGGTTACAAATTTTATATAAGGATAAATATAATTATATTATATATATATATATATATATTATATATATAATAATGATATATATATATAATATTATTTTTTTTTGTTAAATGATTATAGTTTTAGCATATAATATACCAAAATCCACAATGTCAAATATTGAATATATATAATATTTAATATATATATATATAATTATACATATATATATAATATATATATATCTATATTATATATATATATATATATATATATATATTATATTATATATATAATATTATATATATATATATATATATATATAGTCGTATATATATATATATTAAGTTATATATCTATAT
>JABUQX010004313.1:0-19882 GCA_015478945.1 Trachelipus rathkii | reverse complement strand
ATTCGAAACCTTTATTTTGAAATCTACAGACTCGATAAACATATAAAGACACCAACACTGTTGTTATACGAATGTTTTAACTCGCACCGTGCAGCTGTTCAACTCTACTCTCTGAGTCAGAACTCCTCTCCTTCTTCCTTCCTTATTCTTCCTTCATCTTCTTCCTCATTCATTCCTTTTAAACCAAATCTTTGCACTCTGTGTATGTTTTTCAGTCGGGACCCCCTCCGTTGGCGTCAGACACCCTATACGGACTTATAACCGCCATTTTCGAGATCTACAGGTCAAATAACATATATAAATCAATATTGTTGTAATACGAATGTTTATTAACCTCAGCACCCGCACCTGCATCCAGCACCCGATGACCGGAGACCAACTGCTCCGAATCTGCATACCAAGTCTCTTCTAGAAAACTTCAACTCTGAATCCTCTCAACAAATTTCGCCAATTACCAACACTTCGATTTTTTAAGGGGGGTGTCCCCCGAAGGGACGTACCATCTAAAACCTCTCCAACTTTAACCCGATACCGATAACTCTAACCATGTTAGATACTATCGGAGCCAGAGCTGAGCCGGAGTCGGAGTGCGTAAAAAACGTCTTACGACAGGTTACGCCACCCCCCCTATGGGGTTGTTTAATTTGAGGGAGATACCATGTAGCAAAACCTATTTGTTACTAAGGGAGTCGGATCGGTTGCGGGTGCGGTGCGCTCGGTGCGTGCATTAGAGTTAGGCTGCGCACCCCGTTCGGATGACGTCGGTGAGGGCCTTTATACGCATATAATATTATATTATATAATAATAGTATAATATATATACGTATATATAATATAATTATATAGATATATAATTTGAAATAGTTATATATATCATATAATAATATATATATATATATATAGTATTATATAGTATAATATATATATATATATATTAATATATATTATATAAATATATATTATAATATATATATATTTTTATTATTTATTTATTTATTTATTTATTATTTATTAATATTATTATATTTATTAATGTTTAATTTTTATTATTTATTTATTATTATTATTTATTATTTATTATTATTTTATTATTTATTATTTATTATTTATTATTTTTTATTTTTCTATATTATGTATTTATGTTATTTATTCTATTTATTTATTTTTATTTAATTGTATTTATTAATTATTAATTTATCTATATAGCTTATTTATAATGTTATTTATTATTTATGATCTTATTAACTTTATTTATTAATTTATTTATTTATTATCTTATTGTTTTTATAAAAACTGCGTTTTTTTTCGTCGATGGAGGGGGTAGAGCGACCCCTTTTACCGTGGGATTTTATTCAAATTTTCCACTTACATCCAAAACTCGTACTTTGACTACTTATATATATATATTATATATATATATATCATTATATATATATATTATAATATATATATATACATATATTATATATATATATATTAATATATATATATATATAATATATATATATTATATTTTATTTCTGAGTGAATCAGGTGAGAAGAAAAAAAAGAAACAGTAAGATATTAGAAGATAAACATTAAGGAAGAGAAGAAAAATAATAATAATAATAATAATAATAATAATAATAATAATATAAAAGTAAAAAATAATAATAATAATAATAATAATAATAATAAAAATAATAATAATAATAATAATAATAATAATAGAAAATAAAAATAATAATTCTCTAAAGAAACCTAAATTTTGTAAGAAATAACCGACTGTGAGCTGCAAATGATCAAATTTCAAGGGAGAAGAGTTTAATGAAAAAATAATAAAAAAAATTAACACTGAAATAAAAAATTATCTCGAATTTAAAAAATGGCGGTGTAGTAGCAAAAATGAAAGAAGAAGAGCTATTTTGAAAATTAATTCATATATAAAGGCAAAAATATACAATCTCAACTCGAATATTGATTATTTCCAAAGGTTTGCAATTCCTGTGACATTGGAGTCGCATTGGGTGTTGTTTTCCACGAAAATCTCAAATGTTCAGAAAATCCAGTGAATTTCATCGAATTCACTGATTTTCGTTTCAGATGAAGTATAAAAAAAATAAGTAAATACAGTATTTGTTATTGTCTAATTTAACCAATCATTTTAATCATCCAATTAATTTAATCAATACCAAAACAAAATTAGGTTATGTATAGGACTAAAAACATCCGCACCCGCGGATGTAAAATATCAAACAACAACATCCACAGATGTGAAAAATCACATCCGCTTACTAGATGCGGAATTACGGAAGTGAAAAATTTATCTCTCTCTCTCTCTCACACACACACACACACACACACACACACACACACACACACACACCCACACACACACACATATATATATATATATATAATATATATAATAATATATTATGGTATATATTATATATAATAATATTATATATATTAATATAGATATTAATTATATATTAATATTTAATATATTTATTATTTATGGTTTTTTAAAAAACTGTGTTTTTTAATTTGTTTTTTTAAACAGTTTTTTGTTATTCTCCAAGTGTTTTCTTTTTTTTTTTTTTTTTTTTTTTTTTTAAAGACCTCACTTTATTAATAATGTTTTAAATTATACAGTAGTACCAATTACCCCTTCCAGGCCTAAATATTGACTATTAATACGGATTCTATATATAGGAGTATATAGTATAGTATAATATTAATATATGATATATATATATATATTATATAGTAAATATATTATATAGTATATATAATACTATATTATATATATATATATATATAATATATATATATAGTATACTTAATAGAGAAGGCCTTAAAAAAATATCCATAAAAACTGCACAAATATATTTAAGAAAGCTATTTCATGGTCTTCTAAACTGTTAGAAAAACGTAGAATTTCAGTCCTTTTTTCTATTGGAGTACAAAAAACACATAAAAACAACATTCCCGTCAGACCCAATCATCGTCCAACACTAATTCTTTACAGTATAAACTCGCTGCCATGCAGTTTGTCCCAACACAGACTCGAAACCTAACTAGGACATATTTCACCTCCCACCTAAAAAACTCTGAAGACTTTATTCAAAAAACTCATAATATCTTGCCCCACAACAACCACATTCTCAGCTTTGACGTTACCACTTTTCACATCTGTACCTGTCCCTTTCACAATCTCCTTACTAGAAAGATTCTTAACTGAACAAACCAAGTCCAACCTAGATTACCCTTTCCCTTTCCTCAAACAACTTATTTTACTCACCCTTGAACACAATTTTTTCCATTTAAAACAACCTTTCTACAAAACAAAATATTCTAGATCTAGGCATGGATCCCTCCTTCCTGCATACTTTACAAACATATTCATAGGGGGAAAAACCTATTGAACACTTTTTCCATACTTAACCACCCCTTCATCTCTCCAACACCAACATAGCTTCGCTATGTTTGGGATATATTATTTATCTCCTATACCAACTCTCATACTTACACATCAACTCCACTTCACGCCATATTATAATCTTCACAATTGCGAACCTCTAACAAGCAACACCCTACCTTTCTAAGGATACCTCTCATGGCTGGCATAATAGTCCTACCTTACTCTTTTATGCTGTACCGCAACTCATACTTTCAACCCTTCTACATTACATTTGGTAGTCCACACACTCTCAAAACACATTAAATTGGTTCAGCTACCGCCCTCTCTTTAAGACTCTGACGCATCTTCCCCTACTCTTCTACAAATGAAATCAAATACATTTTCAATACTTTCAAGAAACTCTCTTATCCTACCTACAAAAATCAAAAGATCACTTGAAAAAGCCAAAAAAATAAATTCTACAGCCCTACCACCGAAACCAACACACACTCTCTCACCTATCTACCAATTCCTCACTTACCACATCATCAAATCCTAAAATTTTACCCTCATCATTAAACTGAAACCACTCTACCACCGTCTTAAAAAGAATCTTCAAACCACCCACTCATATACAAAATAACATCTCACAAAGCAGTAGCGCAAACATTATACTCCCTGCCTACCCCATGACATTCTCTGTCATGCTCTATTGACCTGCTTTACGGCATATTTGGCCATGTATTATACATAAACATAACATAAAAATATGTTCTTTGAATTAACATGACATATAATTTATTAAAATATTTTGTTCTTACTAAATTTTTATTCTTTTTATTAAAAAATATCAATTGATCAGTTGAACAGATCATATTCTAATCAACCACACGCCCCACCCCGTCCATATCATCCGTGATCATTGATCAAGTATTAATCATTATAAATATACATCCTAATTAAACTTAATTATTTGCAAAACGTATCATAAAAATATGCCACTTAGATAAACATTACATAAAACTATTAAAAACATTTTATGCTTATACTACATTTTTATTCTTTTTTATTGAAAATATCAGCTATAAGTGATTAAAGAATTATTTAAGTATCCATTTAAAAACATTACATAAATCTCTATCGTAGCTATGAATGATCGCCAACATTAAATTTATTAAAAATTTTGATTCTTTAATGTTTATAACAAAAATAACATATCTAACATATCTTACGTATGAATAAACTGATAGAATTAACAAAATTAACTGTATAATATCAGTAAAGCAGCTAACATCACCTTACAAAACTTAACTAATTTACTTTTCCAACATATCTCTAACATATCCAGTCTAATTTACACTATCGATCGTATATTTAACAAACCATTTATATCTTTATATAATTCTTAACATTTTCAATCAATAATGTAAAAAATTTATCATTAACCATAACCTATCTATCCACTCTATTCGCGACGAATATAATGTTAACATAACAAATTTTAGAGATAGATAAAACTACCAAAAATATTTACAAACAAAACATTGGCTAAACGTATCATAACTTACCTAGCAACTTTACGATATAAATAGACTGCTAACACAAAATCCCGAACAGTGAATATCAATAACAGTACCTAACATTACATGTCAAAACGTTTAGATACCCTACTTTCTCCATTATATCTATATGCATAACATATTATTGTAAACCTTTGACATAGAATTATGATTATCACGAAACCTAAGCCTAACTATAACACTGGGCAAACTACACAAATGACATAACAAAGTTCTTCCGTCCATATAAGCTAACATAGAATAACGAACTAAAACATAATGTAAAACAACAACCTAACATACCTTACGAATGAACAAAATGCTAACATTTAACAAAGTTCTATACTTATCAAAAGTAAAATAGCTAAATTAATAGCAAAAACTTTGCTTTTTAATTTTGCAGAAGAATCATGCTAAAAATTGGTACTAATGGCATAGTAATATTTTAAACAAAATTAACAAAGTTAATAAATAACTAACTATCACATAATCAACGAATAAATGCTAGCATAGCAAAGTGTTCACCATCAATAAGGCTTACATAGATCTGAACTAAGAACAAACACACCTAACCAATACCTTACGTCACAAGTTCTTTGGCTATCCAACGGTCAAGTAACTACATTGATCTAAAAACTAGCATATCTCCCATTTTCTATCACATCTATGACATATCAATTTTATAATGATTAAATAGTAAAATTTATCAATCATAACCTAATTCAACATATTCTGAACTGACGAATAAATCTCTAACACAAAGTTTGTAATTATGTCAAAACTGCTTTAACATAAAGTTTATCACATCTAACATACCATAACTATGACTAGCATACCAAATACCTTACGTAGATAAAACTAGGTTTCATCAACAATTCTCTGTTATCAACAGTAAAGTAACTAAACATTACGCCACAAATACGTATCCCTACTCCTCCTTTTTCAACGATCCAATGAAAATGTAAAACTTAGCATATCGATAATGTTGAAAAGTGTGATTATCATACGTTTGTTATGTAATTTAGTTACTTTTACTGTTGATAAGCGGAGAACTTTCGTTAATTAAAAACAGTTTAATTCGGCGTTAAAGTAAGTATGTTATTGTCTAACTTTTATTTATGTAGCTATGAATAGATTTACTTACAGCCAGATGACATTAATCTTTGTTATAGCCAGATTTATATTCGTAGTTCAATATGTTATTAGGTATTATATGATAAATGACTTACTATGGTAATACTTAAATTTTCATTAGATATTGTCATACGATGTGACAAATGGGGAGATAGTCGCTAAGTTCTATGGTCAATGTTAGTTACTGTTACGTTGAAAGAAAAGAACTTTGTTCAATAAGCGGTTTTTCGTACGTAATGTTATGTTAGGTGCTTACTGTCGTAGTCAAGCACATGTATGTATGCTTATTGATGTAACAATTTCTTTATGCTAGCATTATTCGTTGATTTCTGTGGCATTTTTTTCATACAATGAAAATTTTGTTAGTTTTTTAAGATTGCTAAGCCATTTTTAAAATTAGTCATGGCGTATTGGAAAAGTGGGGTAAGTTTGAGTTTTGTATGATTGTTATGCTAACTTTTCCTTTTTGAAATAACATATGGGAACTTTGTGTACGTTAGAAGTTTATTGCATACGTAAGGTATGTTAGGTTGTTGTTTTACATTATGGTCTTAGTTAAGGACTATGCTATGATTAGCTTTATGAGTGTAAACTTTATGTTAGCATTTATTAGGTTTGTTATTAGTAATTTAAACATTGAAATGCACTTATTAGCTTCTGCTTAGTAGACGACAGGTAGTCTTCATGATAGGTGGTCTTTTTATCCAGTAGAACACCATTCCGTTAAAGAGTGAATCCACATCCGAATTGAGGAGTAACCCATTCAGTTAAGCGAAATTCCATATCAGATAAGAAACCATCCGATAAGAAAGTGCTATGAAGTGTTGCATGCTGAATTCTCTGTGCAATTTTGAAGGAAGTATGAATCATCAGGGGAAAATACAGCTTGAGATGACGGATTAATATCACATGATAGTCGGGTATGAGTACCTCCTATACCTATTTAAATATCCTTTATATTAAATTGATTTTTCCTAATTTTCCAAGGGTGACCAATATATATCTCGTACCAGTGGTATTTGGTCTGCCACGTGTATTTACGAATTACCAATAGTTATACGTGAATGGTGAATCACTCCTTCAGATTAGTCCATCCATATACCAGTTATAGAGTGAGCTTGTGGTATGACGAGTGCCAATTGATTAGAAGTAATACCATAGCATGATGAATCTTTCTGCATCGTAACCAACTGAACGACAAAAGTGAATGTTCACCTGAAGCAATCTGTGAGTCCTGCCGTAATAGAAAACCAATTAGTAGCATGTGTACGACGAAATAGCACGTTCAAACTGAGGCGGGGGATGGTAGACCTGCGGCTATTAACGATTGATTAACTGTTCCTTCCACCGTGCTAGCATGTTGCTCTGAAGAAATCGTCTAAAAACTTCCGCTACTTAGAGCAATAGTCACGTTCTAAACAGTGGCTCATATGACTGGGTATTAACGGCATGTAACTTGTGCTCGTTCTTTCCCAGGTCTGATGTTTGCTTGAAGGATTGTTCGTTACTTCGACATCTGAAATTGCATATCAATACGACGGAATCACCATGTTAAACTAGGCCGTGGGCTTGAGTTACTTAACAGTGAGACTAATGTTCACGCTCTCACTCGCTCGCAAGGTGCTGGATGGCCTCTTTCGAACCAGTCTTGCGCCGAAAGGTTTGTTGTGGTTGCGTCCCCGGTAGAATCTCATGAGGAGCGCACGTCTCAACTAATGGTAATTCTCCTCTAAGGGCTGTGCGGTTGTTCCTCGTCAGAAGGTATCTTCTTCCTGAGAGAGCAGAAGAGAGAGAGAGAGAGAGAGAAGGAGATGAGAGAGAGAGAGAGAGAGGAGAGAGAGGAGAGAAGAGAGAGAGAGTTTTAAACAGATAATCGATTTTATCTGTGCGTCATCATATGAGGGGATCTTCTGCTTGCGTCACTGTAGGAGAGAGACTTCTGCTTGAAAAGTGTGTTCGACTCTGGGTCATCAATATGAAGTGGCAGGAGCATTGGGAGTTATTTCTTTTCATCTGCTTAGTTCCTTCAGTTTACGGTTATAGTTGTTCTCTTGAAGACTCTATTGTAGGTATTAAAACTGCTTTTTGGAATGAATATTTTTATTGTGTACGATTGGGGGATAAAATATATTGCAAGAGTTTAAAGACGACGGTAATTCTTAGTCAGTGTCCCTGCGGCGAACAGCACGAGAATAAACAGAGTTAAGCAAAGGTATGTTAGTTTTAGTTGAAGGAAAACAATATGGAATACACGCCTGTATGCCAGAGAGTGTCACCTCCACTATGAGTTCTGCGCACTCCGTGGGACCCCACCCACTGAAACAGTGACAATTCCAAGGGAAATCAAAGAAGTACGACATCAAGTCCGAACAGTTTGTGGCACCAAAATGCCAAAAACGTTTCCTTGCGGGTGACGCGGGTCATTCTTACCGAAGATCTGAAAAATAGAACAGGATACAAAGATAAGAATGATCGGAGAAACCCAGAGGAAGAAAGAGTTTAAGGGTGTAAAGAGAAGGATTAGAAGTTAAGAAATTGGTCAAGAATATTGGAATCATCTCAAGAACAATCAGGGAAACTGGTAGTGAGTTGCACCATCTGCTCAAGCTTATTCTACATGTGGATAAAAAAAATGGAACAACAATTTAACTAGTTAAATATTGAGAACTAGAGGAAAGCCATTGGCGATGGTGAACACTGAAATCACCTAAAATGAGGATTTCAGAGAAAGGAGAAGAAGGGAGATTGTGATCTATTTTGGAGTTTAGATATAGAAGAAATTATAATAATCTGTAGAGTTAGAAGATAAGTATTAGCAGAATGAATTTAACGTTTTCAGGATGTATAATTGATTGCACGTCAAAAATCGAGGCACTCCAAAATTAGAAACACGAAACACAAACAACATATGCAATCGAGAATCAACATCAAATATATATTATATATATATATATATATTAGACTATATATTATATAGTATTTTATATAATATATATAACTAGTATATATAATAATATATATTAATGTATATATAAATATATATATATATTATATAGTATATAATCTAGTAACCAACTTCCCAGAAGGGCTTCGCTCCTGTCAGTTGCGACCAGACGATGCTTCACATCTTCTGGGCCCGAAACGCCTTAACCCTAGATCCACTCATAGAAAAGACATTCTCGGCGAAATGAGTTCTCCCGACGGCCGTCCTTCGAGTTAACACTCTCAGTGTAGGGATTTCGCCCTTCTCTTCCATTAAGGCCTCAAAACACGTGTCTTCAGCAGCCTCTCACAGATGATCTTGCTTCTAGCGCATAAGGATTTCTAACACTGTCCAAGAGTAATAAAAAGCAAAAGGAAAGGACGCGTTGAAGATCCCTGTCGCGTAAAACATTGCGAAGAAATAATCTTCCGGTATAATCCGACTCGGGAAATGTCCATTACATCTTTAGGCCAATTTCAGTTTTGTCGCACTTATTTTTATAATTTAAATCAAATTGTTTAAATAAAAGAACAAGCTATAAAATTTGTAAACTCCTCAGCTATTTTGATAATGTATCCTTATCTATTATTGTATAATACTTGAAAGAAACCAAATGAAAATTTTGTTGCTCTGCTTCACCGTTAAATATATGAAATTTTTACTATAAAAAAGATTGTGATATTAATGTCATTTATAAATTCTTAGTTTAATTAATTAAAATATTTCTATCATTTTTAATAATTTTTTCTCAGATTCTAACTGTAAAATCTAGCCGCAATCATGCAAATACTTTCTTCTTCTCAGAGGCAAAAAACCATTTACAACCTTAGCAGATCTCTTGAAATTTTCTGCCTTCTTGCTCAGTCCTCCTGTTGTTCTTGCTTATTTCTTTTCCCTGCTGCTCTTAATTGCTTCCATCTGCAACGGACAGTCAGATATATATATTATATATGGTATCATATATGTATATAATATATATATATATATATATAGTATATATATATAATATATAGTAGTTATATATATATATATAAATTAATATATATATATATATATATAATATATATACTATATAGTATATATATATATATATATATATATATATATATAGGTATATATATATAGCGTCACAAGTATTCTGAAGTTTTGCAACATGATCTTAACCATGCTTGGTATGCTTGGAAAAGTATGGTTACTCAAAAAGATTCTCAAAAACAACTTAAAATTTTTATGAGACATATTTCAGCTTTGTTTCTAGCTATTTTAAACTGAGTCTTTTATGAGGTGGAGAATTTCAGAATCGGCAAAAATTCCTGTATAAATTTTCTCACTCATGATGCTTGAGAACTTCTATTTATGATACTATCATTATTGTTCATATTAAGAAAACTTTCATCAAAACCAGTTTGATGTGTAAAGGTGTAAGTAACTCTTAACTCTACTTTCACAGTTTAATTATGGGCTCATGCAAAATATTTTTAATGCAGCAACAGATAACTTTTATGTAAGGTTTAAACCATTCTGGTGCTTGTATTTAGCTTTTACGCCTTACTCAAACAAAAATACGTGATTTTGAAATCTTCACACACACACACACACACACGCAGCCAGTTGTAGCTTTCATGTCTAGAGTCTTCACACTTTGGAAAGTTTTCTTTAGTCTTTAAATTACTTTTAGAAAAGTCTAATGAAAAGCCATCTTCAGAAGAATTGTAATTGATCTTGAAATATTTCATCAAGTATGGAAAATTGCAGTTCATCTTGAGCAAAAAAAAAAAGGTTTCCATGTGGGAAAATACTTTTCAATGTCTGAAACAAAGGAATGTGAATTCAGCAGAAGTGAGAAGAAAGATGCAAAATTGGAGTAAATGGCGTGTTTTTGGTGAAGTTGTACGGTTGTGGGTCTGTTCCAGGGGATAAACCCTGATAATGACGTGATACCAAAATGAAGATCTTTCGCGTGTTAGTATATATATATATATATATATATTATATATTATTATATATAATATTTATAATTTATCATATGTTATATAATATATTATATATATATTATAATAATATAATATAATATATATATTAAGTATAGTATATAGTGTGTCGATTAGCGATTATTACGTATTTCTTTAATTCAACTATATCAGAAAAAATATGCTATATATAAGTAAAAAATGTTTATTGAATATATTGATCATGGTAATTGTTAAATAAGGTTTTTATTGTTTGACTTATAATCTGTAGTACTAAAGTCATTGTAATTCTTTATATTAGCATTCTGTATGCCTCATTATGTGAAAATAATTCTTTTCAATAACAAAATGGTACGATTTTGAGTGCTAATATGCTCAACAACACACACACATCACACACAACACACAACACACACACACACACACACACACACCACACACACTTATCATCTCTCGCTGAAGATGGATATAAATGACAGTTATTGTATTGGATGGATTTTCTGTTATGATTGTTATATCGTTGGAGTATATTATGATTATTGTATTTGTGCTTGGGGGTTAGGCAGGTCAGCTGTAAACTGGCTTAAAAGGAGAGGAGACAAAATGGCTCCCATAGGGTATCCATGTAAGAACAAGATGATAAGAATTAATTGCATGATTATATTAAGCTTACCAATATTCTTCAGTGCCAACAAAAATACAAAAAATGTAATTAGATGTAGAAGTGACTATTTCATTACTATCGTACTATATGATGAAGTTCATCTTACATAGAAAATTTCGGTCTTCCAATACCTTATTATAAATCTTACACTCCAAGGTATAATTTTGTCTTACAACTAGAATAACCCTCATTTTGTTGGCATTTAGCACATATTTTTCCTTTGACCACACACTTTTCATAACTGAATATGTTCTATTGACATGTGTTGTATTCCATTGAAGACAGAATAAAGTCTACAATTTTACAAAAGTTTTGAAAATATGAACATTTTGCTCTTTTCAGGAAAAAAAAAATCTGTACTCATCTGCCAAACAGGACGATTTTCTGTATTTCCTTCAACTACTTTATTGGTGTTTAATATTTATTTTTAGGTCTGCAGTTTTGGTTTTTAATTTTTTTATTGTTTTAAAATTATTTTGCTTAAATTTTGCAGTTCATTTTGTTTTTTATTTCTCTTAAATGGTTCTATAATCTTTAGTTTAATCTTTCCATTTTCATATTCCTTTTCTTTTTTATTTATATTCTCTCTTTTGTTATCTCCATCATCCTTTATTTCCTCAATTTAATTTTATTGTTTATTATTTTGATCCTCATGCTTTTTTATTTTTACGAGTTTTCAAGATTTTCCTAAAATTAAAAAAAAAAAAAAAAAAAAAAAAAAAAAAAAAAAAAAAAAAAAAAAAAAACATACTGATATAAAATTTCGTAAAGGTTAGAATCTGTTGAGTGTTTAAACAAAGGATTTTTAAGTGAAAATTTGAAGATTTCTTCGCTTGAAAACGAAGTGTTTATTGACCGATAAATAGACAAAGGCTTTAAAGTAACGAAGCTTAAACGAGGAGGTAAAGAGGCGATGGCGAAAATAAGAACAAATTACGAGCAAGATAAAAAATAACTTGACGAAAGCTAGGTGAGTAACTTTGAGTTAACGAAGTTACTTGTACAATCAAATATGCAAAAATAGTACTCAGTATTGTAATGTAAAAATAAAATTTTGTATAGGGCTCAGCCCGTGACTGGTAATATCTGTAGAAATAATGAAAATAGAAAACTAATAATGGAATTAATAGCTATCACAAAATTAGTGATAAAATTATGAATAATGTTAAAAGGTCTCTCAAATAGCTAATAAACAAAATAATGATAATTATAAAATTAAAAAATATAAATAAAAAATTCAAAGTCAAAATTATTAATAATAATTACACACACACACACACACACACACACACACACACACACACACAATAATAATAATAATAATAATAATAATAATAATAATAATAATAATAATAATAATAATAATAATAATAATAATAATAATAATAATAATAATAATAATAATACTTAATACACACACACACACACACACACACACACATGCACACACACACACACCTTAATAATAATAATAATAATAATAATAATAATAATAATAATAATAAAAAATAATAATAATAATAATAATAATAATAATAATAATAATAATAATAATAATAATAATAATAATAATAATAATAATAATAATAATAATAATAATAATAATAATAATAATAAGCAACAAGAATGCATGTTTATTTATGTATATTAAAGATTCTGGAAAGGCGAAGCAAAACTAGTTTAACTTCTCGATAATTGCAATTGCTGTTACGTGAGACTTAGTGGACTCCGATTATATTGCTGGCATTAGAGGTTAACGGGTAACCATCTGCGCACCAATTGACCCATCCAGGACCACAGGCACTTGACACCACGTAAAATCAATCACGCAACCTGGCATTCGATATCCTGGGCTAACACCTTCCATTATTGTAATTTTCATATATATTTTCTAGAAAATTTTCTAGAATATTTTCTAGTATATTATGGCATATATATAACATATGGCATGTTGCACGTTGTTACATGAGCATGTAGAGAGTATATATATGTTATATATTTATATTTATTTACAATTAAAGCGCCCGGCTGCTCAGTAGTAAGAGCATTCAAAAAAAGCAAGGGTCCCAGGTTGGCAACAGCTCGGTGAGAGAATGTGAGATATTCTCTCCTTGGCTTGGCTTCATCCTGCTCGGATCGTTAATTGAGTACACCCCTCCTAGATTAGGTGCCCGTGAGTGGTGGTGTTTATCTTCTCTAAACATATATACATACATATTATATATATATATTATTATACATATATTAGATATTAGGTATACATATTATTGAGTTATTACATATTATTATTAGTTACATGCACATATTAATATTATTATTATTGTTGGTTAAGATATACATATATATACATATACATACATATTAGATAATATAGTGTTGTTGTTATTATTATTATTATTATTATATTATTACATATATTATATTATTATTATTATATTACATATACATATACATATAGTTGCTATTATATTACATACATACAACATTACATTATACATATTACTACATATTACTATTGAAGAAGATATTGAGCCAGCTGATGATGCCATATATTACGCTGGTTGGCTATTGGGCTGGCTGGCTGGCTGGGTGCTATTGGTTGAGATATTGGCGGTTGGCGCACATGCTGTTGATATTATTGCCATATGGTATTACATACAGCTGGCTATTATTATTGGCATGCAGCAGCTGAAAGGCTGATGATACATATATGCCATTGGCTGGGCAAGCATATACACACATGCTGGTGTGTTTGTATGTGCGTATGCATTTATATGTAAAAGACGTTCGCAGTATGAAATGAACGAAAAATTTAAAATATCTGTTTTGAAATATATATATATTATACATATATATATATATATATATATATATATATATATATATATATATATATATATATATACAAGTAGACACATGTATATTAATTACACATAGATATATATATATATAGTATAGTAAGAATGTATGGTATTATGTTGGGTTATATATATATATATATATATATATATATATATATATATATATATATATATATATATATATATATATATATATATGGGTGTGTTTGTATGTGCGTGTATGCATTTATATGTAAAGACGTTCGCAGTATGAAAATGAACGAAAATTTAAAATATTCGTTTTGAAATATTAAACAAAGTTTTTTCATTAAATCAAATCCTGCTTTTACATACATCCTAATCGTGAACTTTAACAAAAGATGTGCGTAAGTGGTGTGCGTGTGCGTGTGCGTGTGCGTGTGCGGTGCGTGGAAGCGCGTGTGTGTGTGTGCGTGTGTGTGTGTGTGTGTGCGTGTGTGTGCTTCTGTGTCTGTGTTTGTGTCTGGTGAATGGAAATAGAATCTAATACATCCTTTCGTTTTGTTATATATATATATATATATATATATATATATATATATATATATATATATATAAAGATATATTTATATATATATATATATATATATAAATATATTTAAATAAATATATATATATATTACTACTATTATTATTATTATTATTATTATTATCAGATATTATTACATATTATTATAGTTATCATTGTTATATTATTATTGAAGGATTTTTAATATCATAAATTATTATATATTATATAGTATTATTATTATTATTAAGATATTATTATTATTATTATTATATTATTATTATTATTATATATATATATTATTATTATTATATATTATATTATAGATATATTATATATTATTATTATATATTATTATATTATTATTATTATTATTATATTAATATATTATTATTATTATTATATATTATTATTATTATATTATTATATATTATTACATATATATATTATTATTATTATATATTATTATATATATTATTATATATATACATATATATTATTATATACATATTATATATATATGTATATTATTATAAAGAGTATTATATATATTACATATATATATAACGTTATATAGTTATATTTATTATATATTATACATACATACATATACAAGAGCGGCACGGTGAGGCCTTGGGGGCCTGTGAAACCTCGAAACCTCTCCAAGTGACCTATTGCCTTTCTCTCATATTATTATTATTATATGCTATACATATATATATTATTATTATTATTAAAAGAATATATTACATATATATACATATACATATTGGCTATTATTACATACATATTACTCTATCCTACATCTTATCTTCCATATGTATTATTATTATTATTATTATTATTATTATTATTATTATTATTATTATTATTATTATTATTATTATTATTATTATATTATTATTATATTAATATTACATATTATTATTAAGTTATTATAACATATATACTTATATATTATTATACATACATATTATTATTATTATTACATATATTATTATTATTATTATTATTATTATTGTTGGTTATTATTATTAGTTATTATTATTATTATTTTCATATATATTATTATTGCTATTATTATTACATTATTATTATTATTGGCAGTTATGTTGGAGTTAGAAGATATTATTATTATATATATATTAGTTATTGTATATATACATATATTATATATATTACATATATACATTATATACATATATTATATTATTATTATTATATACATATATATATATATGTTATATACATATATTATTACATACATATTAATGATATATTATTATATGATATTTATACATATTATATATTATATACATACATATAGAATATATATTATTATATTATATACATATGCACTCAAACACCCCTCCGAAATTTTTTTCTCAATCGTAATGCCCTTTACATATATATATATAGTATATATGAGTATATATATATATACATATATATATATATATATATATATAAAGAGTTATAAGGTTATATATATATATTATTTATATATATATATATATGATATATATATATATATATTATTATTATTATTAGTTATTCTTTTCCTCTGGTTTTAAATTATTTTAAATAAAATGTTTTTAAATGAGCTGTAAAGAAAAAAAGAAAAAAATTGAAAAATGAACTCTGAAAAGGTTAGTACTATAGCAAAATATTTATACCATACAATTAAAATCTACTATCAGATGTTTCTTTTATAAGTTTATAGTGTTATAAATTTTTTTTTATTATCTTCCACCACTCCACTATTTTGGATGCATGTGGGGGAGGAACCCCTGTAGAAAAATGGCCGTATACCATGCATTTGTTTACATATGTGTTCTTTTTCTATTTTATATTTATAATAGTTATAAATAATATAGTCTACGATTTATCTATTTTTGAGGGGGATGGACTCGGGTCTTACGTTTTCTCTGGACATTTTTAATAATCTTAGAAATCGACGACTGTCAATTTATTTGATAAGACATCATCTATATAAAGTATATATATATGTTATATATATATAAGTTATTATATATATAGCAAAGATATAACATGACTAATGCGAAATATCCATCTGTTGGGCTATATATTATAAGGTTAAGAGCAGCATATATATATCATATATATATCATAACATATATATATTATTATTATATATTATTATTTTTATTATTATTGATATATTATTATATATACATATATTATTATTATTATTATTATTATTATATTATTACATATTATATTATATATATTATATATTATATCCATATATATATATACATTTAAGGTATTATTATATATATTATATACATTATTATATACATATATATGCATATACATATTATTATTACATACATATACATATATTAGTTATTACATACACACAAGCTACTACGTAATAATACTATTGGTTATTGGCTGGCCATTACTGACATATATTATTGTTATTGTTATTATACACATATACATATTATTGGTTGATATTATTGAGCATATACATACATATTATTATATTATTATTAATATATTATTTGATATTACATATACATTATTGGGTTATTATATTATTATTATTATTATTATTACATATATATTACATATTACATATTATTATTATTATATTATATATAAATATATATATATTATTATATATGATACAATATTAAGTTAATAATATACATATATATTGGTTATTTATATATTATTGGCTATTACACATATTATATTGTTGTTGCAAGGCAGATTATATATATATATATTTTTCATACACATATTGGCTTATTGTTATTATTATTGATATTATTACATATATATACATATATATATGATAAGGTTATTGTTATTATATATATTATATATATATATATATATATATTATATATATATATATATATCAGTTATGTTAAAAAACCATATATATATATTAGCAAAGATATATATATATATATATATATTATTATTATATATATATATATATATATATATATATATATATATATCAGTTGGTGTTAAAAACTATATATATATATATATATTATTATTATTATATATGTTGATATTATTACAAAGGTGATATTGAGTTATTATTGTTACATATTATTATGTAATATTACCTAAATATTTTTATTACCATATATAAATTGTTATTTACGTTTAAAAATTATTACATATTATTATTATTACATACATATTAGCTAAGGTTATTATTAATATAGCATATTACATTACACATACATTACATGTATATTACTATTATTACAATATATTATTATTATGTTATATATATATATATTATTATTACACATATATTATTATATTATTATACAATATTTTGTTATATTATTAATATATATATATATATATATATTGATCTTAATTATAAAGATTATTAAATTTAGATATGGGGACATCTTTATCTAAATAACCACCAGTTTCACCTTTTGAACTTTTGTAATGTGAAGTATATATATGAGCAGCAGCAGTATATATATATATATATATATATATATATATAGTATATATATATATATATATATATATATATATATATATATATATATATATATATATAATGTAGATAATTGCGTACCCTCATTTGAAGTGCTAGTTTACATGTAAATTAGAACTTAAAATATACAAGAGAAAAGAAAAAATCACGCGAAAGGCAATGTAAGTTTCGCGCCTTTTTTTCCCCCTTTAATTTTTTTTTACGCGCCAAAAATTCTGCCATTTTTCATCTCCCGAGGATATCGATTTCGGTCTTCTTTTCACCAAATTTTAAAGCTAACTGTACTTAATTTTTTATTTTTAATTGAAATTTCTAAAATAGGCAATAAAGGAAAAAGAATCTGAAAAAAAAAACTATTTTTCCAATTAACTTACTTAATAGAAATTACATACTATTAAGAGAAAAAAAAAAGAAGCAGGCGTTAAAATTTTTAATATTTTATGACAACAATTGCTTCTATTATTGCTTAAATTTAAAATTTAATTTCACGAGTAATTTTGCTGTTTTGAATAAATTTGGTTGAAAGGTAATTTCCTTAAATAGCACGGTATTACAAAAATTTGTAATTCTGTTTACGTACCCACAACTTTGTATTAAATTAATATATATATCATCATATATATATATATATATATTATTATATATATATAGCGTTATATATGCTGCGCAGCGTTATGCGTTATAGTATATATATGTAAAGGCTGGTTGGTTATATATTATGCTATATATATATATATATATATGTGATATATATATATATAGACTGATGGACTTCTGCATTCTGCATACAAGCACACGTACACAGACATACGCACAAGAAGAAATTACATTCTTAAAATACATTACATCCATAACACTAGATTAATGAGAGGAGGAAAGTAAGAACTCATTTAAAAAAATCAGGGTCATAATATTTACTTATTTTTAACATTTGTTTGATTTACTCTTTATTATTGATAATAAAATTCAGTAAACTGTATACTCCTTTAATAAGTATTATTATTATTATTATTATAAGGGCATAGCAAAGGCTACAGCAGGCAGGGAGAAGAAAGAGCAGAGTAAGAAATATATATATATTAGTTATAAGTTATGCAGCATATATGCTATATATATATATATTTATATATATATATATATATATATATTTATATATATATATATATATATATATATATATATATATATATATATATATATATATATATATATATATATATATATATAAGGTTATTATTAGGCATATATATATATATATATATATATATATATATAATATAAGGTTAAGCGAA
>JABUQX010004312.1:42500-62889 GCA_015478945.1 Trachelipus rathkii | reverse complement strand
AATAAAAATCTTCACACGAGTATTACTATATAACATATATTACAGGCCTTTTTTCTTAAATTTCACATTACCAATTTTTAAAGTTCTTAAAAGTACGATTTTTTCCTAAATTTAAAACATTGAAATTATTTGTAGTAAATCTTAAAATGAGTTTTTAACGGTATTTTCAGCACTTTGAAACAAGTAATGTTATCATTGAAATTGACATATATTTATCAATAATAAAGCTGAAAAGTAAATTTATATTAATAGTTTTAGAGAATGCCATGCATTTATTTCATTTTATTATAAATTATAATTATTACACTATAATTTTTTTAATTGTAATATAATCTACTCAATATAATATTATCATATAGTTTTGAATAAACGTGTTTTATATAAAAAATTATTAACTTCTAAATTATAATACGCTATTCTTTAAGTATATTATCTACATTAACATACCATCATAGTTGTAATCTATCAGAATTATGTATATCAGAATTTATCGTTTTATCCTTCTAAAAGTTTGAGAAATTTATTTATATTTGCTACTGCATCATTATATTTTGCGTTTCAATGGTTAGCAAATTCAAGTCAATCATATATACAGCTTTCCTTAGGTATAAATAAGCATAAAACACGAAAAATTATCTTAATATGTGACTGAAAAAAACAGGAAAGGGATCTTATAATTGTGTTTAGGTTTACTAAATTTAGTAAACGTTTTTTAATGATAATTATCAATATTTCGTTGTTTTGAATAAGTACGTAACGATAATAACATATGTCATGGATACTTTGAAATAGAGTATATTATAGTGAATGTCACTAGGAGAAAGTGAAGTTTATACTTTCTAATCAAATTTTATACGTATATACTCTTTTTCCTATTACAATTATATTATTCAACATTTCGATCAATATATATATATAATACATTTAGAGAAGTAACTCCAAAATTCCGATTATACATTTTATACTACCTTTTACAAACATTGATAATTATATTTATATAGTAAAATCTTTAAATATGTTATAATAGGGTATGTTTACACTAGGGTAATATAATTATTTATATATTATCATGCAATTTATTACTAGTAAATTATTATGAAAATAACATATAGGAAATGTATGTTTTCATATTGAGTATAAATGCAATTTTACAAATAAAGTAGTAAGTAAAGTAATAAAAAAAAAGAGAAATTTATTAATTGTTTTATGAGTAGTCGTATTAAATATATTGACATTAATTATTAAAACCCTTTTAAAAAATGAATAAATATTTTCCAAATATATTCTACTTGATCTTTCTCATCTTTTCTACTTACTATATCTCCGTCTTTCTATCTACTCTATCTAATCTATCTCTTTTACCTTCGCATATAATATCATTTTTTTCTCTATCATTATAGTTTTGTTTCTCTTTAATAATATTACTTCGTAATTTATATTTACTTTTATAATAACTCCTTATTATCTTCCCACAACTTTTCATCATTCTTACTCTCTTTCCACTCCTCTCTCTAAATATATCGAGCTCTCATGCTGTGTGAAGTGTCGTGTGTGCGTGTGTGGTGTGTGCTGTACATTGTTCTAGCATACATTCTTTATATCACGCTAATACGCACACTTCATAGTATGTATACAATAATTTTACACGAGCTCACCTTCTGAATAAATAGTTAGGAATGAATCTACTGTTCATTAAAACGATTTGAGCAAAAGTTAATTCTTACGAGATAAAAAATATATTTTATTTTATTTTCCTATTTAGATGTGAAGAAATGAGAAAATTAATTAATATTATTATCATCATAAATTTCATTAATATGAATATTATATTAGACATTGGAGTTCTCCTTTCACCCTTTGGTTATCTAAGACGAGAGAGAGTATAGTATATCTGTTATACTAATGTTAAAATCGTCATTCATATTAGTAGAGAAGGTATGCAGGAGCTCAATAATACGCGGTTTCATACGAGTTTACATTACATGCTACAACTTATTTTAACCTTTTTATGAGAGTCATGAGTAAATATTATAAATCTGATAACGGTGTGTATATTCATTCATCACATTATCATAGAGATTAGCAGACAACGCTCAAATACTCGGCGGTCTTAATTCGTATCAAAAACAATAGAGAGATATACTATGAGAAGAGAGAAAGTTTATAATAGGAGTAGTTATGTAATTTTAAAAAAAATTTCGCTAATTGTGTTATACAGAGGTATTTTACGTTATTAAAAGTGATTATCATGGATATAGAGAATGTGTAGAAAATCCATCAAGAACCAGATCTCAATGAAATTGGATTGAGAGATATATGTAGAAAAACTTCTTTCATAGAAATAATTTATTAGAGTTGTTACTCACCAAATAATAGTATTCTATTACAATGTCTAATTATACTCTACTTATTTTGTTGACACTATAATTTATAACCTTATGTATTTTATATATTTTTTCTTTGTGAGGGGAAATTATTAGATACAAATTATAGGAGCGTGGGTTGCGTCCTCTTAATAAATTAGCGTACAGCACTTGCCAAACCATAATATGAATATATTCGTTAATATTATTATGTCAAATCACAATATCTTGATTCAAGAATGGAAATTTCTTAGAATATACAGTGCCCAACTTCTCCTATCAAAAAATAGCTATGATTAAAAGCGATCTCTATTATTGTATATGAAAATACTGTTGGAGATTTCTTCTATTAAATACTGGAGCTAGATTATGCATAGAAGCAACTTCAACAAAATCAGGTATGATTATAAAATTATTCAGTATCAATTTACTTGTACAAACATATGAATTATATTCCATTTTTCGAGTGTAATGAACAACGTTCAGACGCATACACAAAAGTATAACTAAAAATCTACCAATTATTTATGTATCGTATATGTTATAATATCTGTAAAGAGATATTAGAGGAGTAACTACACAGTGTAGGTTACACAATCAATTTAGATTAAGATACATAGTTTGGATTATATATTGTTATTTATAAAATGATATTAATAATGTCTTATGTCACATAAATGCATAATATTGATGTAAAAAAACGAGGAGAGGGCAATTATTTTGATGTAAAATGCACTAAATTTTCAAAGTGCGAGTAAAGAGTTCTTTTTTGAGCAAATTAAATAGCTATAGAGAATCCGCGAAATATTAGCTAAGAAACAACTAATGCAGTTGAGTACAATATCACAGTAATAATTTTTGAATATTATTTAGATATAGAGCAACGGAGCTAAAGTAATTGATAGAGGAGCAATTAACACAGATAGCTTAGTTATCGATACCAAATGCATCAATTTGAGATAATGAGAAAAGTGGCGTAGAATTCTAAAGCGAGAGAGCTTTGGTGTATGTAAGATAATCTAGTTCGTTTTATTGAGTTAATTGTATTATTTTGGCGTACGCATGTGGTAGTTTTTTTTACTCATATTTTGTAGATATAAAGTTTATTCACATGTAGAATGACTAATTTTACATTGTTTCATATGATGAATAGTTCAATTATTTTTTATCTATTAAGCTTCTCAGTGAGTGAAAATGAATCTTGGTATAGAGATATATATTCAACGGGCGCGCAAATAAAATAACCAATTTGAGATTGCTTATTATAATAATTATATAAAAATTTTATAATTTAATATAGAAGTTATTAATTATTAGTTATATAAATAGTTAAATATATGTATTTAGAGGTAATATGAAAATTAAAATTAGTATGGGGGTCTGAGTATTAATAATAAATGTTATATAGGTACGAAGGAAAGTATTATAATATATAATATAGTATAGTATTATTTTATATATAATATAGTATTAACTTATATATATGATATATATATAACTGAGATAAGTAAAGAATGGGAGAGAATAAGAAGAAGGAAGAAGGAAGAAGAAAAGAAGGACGGAAGAAGAAGAAAAAAGAATAAAATAAAATGAAAAGATAGAATAAAATAGTAAGAAAGAAGTTAAGTTCAATATATAAAAGTGGAATGTAATAGGAAGAGGAAAAATGAAGAACCTATATATTGGAATTTTGATAAGCCAAGGTGAAAATGAGTAGAAGTAAAGAGTAATAATAGATTAAGTTAAGACTCACTTATGTAATAACGACGTGAGATAAGTAAAAAGAGTAAGTAGAAAGTTCGGCAAATTTAAGAGTAAATAGACAGAGAGTTATAATAAGTAATTAGTTTTCAAATTTTCTAGTATTTAGAGTATAGTATCTTTAATATTAAAATAAAATAATTAATATATCTCAGAATATCAATGATAACACTATTTAAAGAAAGCACTAGAAAATAAAAGAAAGTAATATTTTTAGGCTAATAAATATGAATTTTATTGGTAAAAGAGGGCAAAGAAGAATAATAATACGGCAATAATTAAGATAACTATCCAACACTAATAAACTTTAAGATATTAAATATACATATTATATATATAGATTTATACAAATATATACTATTTATATATTATATATTCAATAATATAATATATTAAATAAGGTTGACTGTATATATAATTTTTATATCTACTATATAATATAATTTAATATCACAATAATCACTATATTTATGATAAATATTATTATTTTATGGTATTAATTATAATATAAATAATATATATATTATATATTAAATTATTATATTTTATATAATAAATTGATAGTAGTATTATATATATATTTACGGTATTATTATGATATTAGAGAGAGAAGAGAGAGGAGAGAAGAAGAGAGTAGAGTTAAGAATATCTAATAATAATAATACAATAATAATAATAATAATATATAAATAATAAATAATTATATAATAATAATAATAATAATAAATAATATATAAATAAAATAAAATAATAAATAAATAATAATATATATGCAAATTAAAATAATAAATAAATTGAAAGAATTGCACGCGAATTTTGACAACCATAAATGACTACGGACGAATTGAATTTAGAAAAAATTATAAATAATAAAAAATTAATTCATACTCATATAGTATACATATAATAATTCTAATTAACTAATCTTAAATTTAATCAATTTACAAATAGTAATTCTTTCCAATTTTGTTTACTTCTTAAAGATATAAATAGGAGTTCCCTCAGTTGCTCTTAGGCCCTGGAAATACTGATAGTTTCCTCAGATATAAGTAATACTCTTGTACCAAGAAATATTCTCGTTAGTTGATCGTATGAATATACCTCAATCAATGTCCCGAATTCTTAGTTATAATAAATATATTCAAAGCAACATAATACAAATTCATTCAACGAATGTCTAGCTCTGTGTTAATTTTATTGTAGAATGGGGGAATGTAATCATTCTTAATGACACGATTTGATACCAGTCGAATTTATATTCGTTTCTTATTCGCAAAGGTTAGGATTTGTCATTACATCATCAATTACTTTTTACAGAGCTTCCATCGTTAATATTAATGAGGTTTAGTAGTCCATTTAATCTCTAGCAATTTTATATTATATAATTATATTAATATATATAATATAATTATTATAAATTTAAATTATAAGTATTATATTATTATAAATATAACTATAATTATATTTGTATTATTTTATCTAATAAATATAATATATTTAGCAAATTTGTTATATATTATTATTTATATATTATTATTTATTTTTTTATTATTTATTATTATTTGTTTTTTTTTTTTATTTATATTAATATTATTATATAAATTTTTTTATTAATAAATTATAAGAAAATATATATTCTCACTAAATTTTATTATCATATGAAGCCTATTTTCTTAAAAGATGTATGGATTAGCCTTGCAATTTGGGTATCATGTCCTAATTTTGTATTGTATTACATGTTAATGTAACGGCAGACAAATTGAAGAGATATTTCGTTTCAAAGCCAGCCTTTGAATCGCTAATGTAGTAATTATTTGGAGAAATATCAATATGTATTCTATTTTATTGATTTATTATCTCATCTATATAGTAGTCAAAAACCCTTTTGTAATGAAAATTGTAACTTTATATCAAATGGTATATTTTATAATACCTATATATATTTATATATCTAATTATATATACTATATATAGAAAATGGTATATTATTTTATTATTTATATTAATATTAATATTATTATTTATTAATATATTTCATAGTATTTCCTAGTTTCATAAAACGAGATAAGTTGTCTAATATCTATAATATTCCTCTAATAGAAGAGATGAGAGAGCGAGTGAAGAGAGAGAGACGGATGAGACATGAGGAGATGACGAATGTAGCAAGAAGAGATGAGTAAATTATTTGATGTACATATAAGTAAACAAGAAATATCATTTTAGTTTGTAATCATATAAGAGCACTACCAAATAAGTGTAAATACTAAGTTAATAGCTTATAATTTTACTATTTAAGTAATGAATACGACAACAAACTGGCGCAAAGAATAAACTTACCTTCACTGGATTTAAGTTGAAAATACTTATTAAGGAAAAGTAAAAGAAGGAAAAGAACATAACCTAATGAAAAAAATTATTTGAGTAAATATAACTTGCAATTCTTTTTATATAAATTCTTTTTTTTTGGTTTTGCAAAGGAACTGAAAAACTATGGTAAGGATAGAAATAGAATCGAAAAAGCCCTAACCGTAATTGAAAAGGAGAAAGCCTACCTAATGAAAAGATTTGTATTACTGGGCATGAGAAGGGCTTAGATAAATTAAATTTAAGAAATGGCATAGTTAATGCATTTATTTAAAAGTTATTATTGTAATATAGACATAATTAATATTATTAATTAATCTCTGTTGAGTGAATTAAATGTTGGCTCCAAAAAGGAGCCTTTTATATAATAAGGTATTAGACGAGTTTACCTTCGTTTCAAGTCTCTTGGGAAGGCAGCAACTGCCTAATGTTGTGGCAGAACGCCCCCTTTAGAGCAATGGTAACACCAGAAAGGAGTTTGTTTAATTCCTCATCGTATTCGTGATGGTCACAAGTTGAAGATGACAGTGGAATGATTCAGTTGTCTTGTTATTCTACGCTCAGTTACCAAAGCCAATTCAAGAATGTCTGCAAGCCAAATACTCGCATTATAGCATGCAGCAAGATAGACTGGAGCTCCGGCGCCGCCAACACGCTCAGCGTAGTTTCCTTTTCTCAAGAAAGAACGGTGATATTACGTCCAATACTGGGATACGAAGACCCTGCCACAGCAGAGTGAGTCCTTAGACCTTAGCCTTCTCATTTTTACCTTATTGTACTCTTCTTTGGACCATATCATTGTTTTTACTGTCGAGCTAGATAAACTACTGAAAAAGCAAAAATTTATAGTTAAAATATTTCATAAAAACATTCTCTTATAGGAATGTTTTTTTAGATACTGAACTTAATGGTTAATTTATTACGCGCTAAATCCAGGTTGGAATCTATAAAAAATATATGATTCTATCTGGAGATAAATTGATAAGGTAGTTCTTTTTAGAATAATTAATTTATTGTTCTAAACCTATTTAATAACTTAAATTGGAACGGTTATTGTTAGAGGTGCTATAAAATTTTTTCTTTAATTAAAAATATATGTAAGCACTATTTGAAAAATGAGTTACAAAATTAAAAATATGATTTAAATAATAAATTGATTTATTAAATAATTGATTAAAATTAATATTTCATAGATATCAATCAAATTTATTCTTTTAATCAGATTTTAATTTAGTTAAAATCACTTATATAATTTATTTTTTGAAATTTGATTACTTGATATACAATTAACTATCTAGCTATAGGAATGATATATATATATAAGTAGCAGAGTCTGTTTAGCGAGAATAACTACTGATTTGAAACTGCTTTCATATTTAGAAGAATAGCTATGGCTCGAGTACAATAGTCATAAACTTGACTATACATGAAAGTCTACGAGGGAACGCTCCCTCTTGCAAACATGTCAGACATTAACGTACAGCGCCTGCTCGTCAAGAACTGTGGGTCGGGCACGCAGTCGCGTCTGGCTTGAGAGCGAGTGAAGAAGCCTCATAAAGAATTTACATACTGTTTCCGGTACCTGTATATATATAATAGATAGCTCTTCGTGATAAATCCGTCGTTTATCCTCTATATAAGAGAGTACCGAATTGTTGATTATATACCGCAAATTGTCCATATTTACAACGTTATTAGGATAATCGAGAAATTGCCACAAGATTTCAAGAACGAAGATCTATAGGTATTCCAGTTTCTATCAGCTTTGATGGCTCTTTCAAGTGAAGGCTTCTCAGAGGCATACCTTCGAGTAACAGGTCTCATTACAGAAGATAACACACAAACCCTGTGGTACGCTACATTTACACGCGAATAGCGAGTTACTATAAATGCCAAATAGACATTCAATCACTAGCCCGAAGAAATTCGTGAGAGAGAGCTTAAAAAATGAATAGATCTATATCAAGGATATTAAAAGGCCCTTTTTAGGGACCACCAAATAAATTTATAACTATAGAGTATAATAATTATAGAACTTTAGAAGAATTTATTATTATTATTAATATTATTTCTATATTAATGCTTAGTTATTAATCTAACCTAACATAACCTAGTTAGAATTTTGTTCTATAGGTGGAAAAATGATTGAAAGCAGGCAATAATTGTTTAAAGTTAGCGAAGCGGTATAATATATGAAGAATCTTATAACTATAAATAATCGAGAATGATAGTTTGAATTTATTTGAGTCTGTATTTGGAATATCTGAAGTATATATGGGTTGAATTAGAATATTGCAAGAATAATTGACTCTGCCCTGCCTTGAAGTTAAGCTGTACTTGGTGACTTTCATTTCCTTTGATAATTAGACGTTTTGTAGGCTTATGTGTGCCGTACCGTGATATATTACACATACAGCCGTCCTTATCTGTAATTGAGTAGGTAAAAGAAAAATTAGGTAATAAATTGTGTAATTTTACTTTTTTTAAAATGTCCAATTAAATAGTTAATTTATATTTGCAGCAAAAGTTATTAGGTAAATAATAATATATGATAATAAGTTATAAAATTTTTATTTTGAAATATAATAATATTATATAATATATTATAATATATATATTTAATAATATATATATATATATATAATATATATATATATATTAATATATATATTATAATATATAATTAATATATATATATGTAAATCATAATATATATATAATATATATATATATATATATATATTATATATATATATATATTAAATATGTCTTTCAAAAAGTCATTAATTAAGCTAAATTTTGTTTCCCTTATTCCATTATCTCTTTGTAAAGTTGTGTGGTAACCAAAAGGTCTTTGGTCGAAAGTAGTTCTATATATGATGAATTAGTATATAACCTCGCAAATCCGTATAGAGTATCTTACCTTGTGGATCTATCTCACCCCGTTATATAAGAGCAAAACAACATCCATAACTGTAACGGTCTTTATCACTACTTTAGCATTAGTTCAGTGTAGGTATACTATGCATTCTCTGATGACGTTCTTCAAGTGAGAAACTTTGTAAGTACAACCACGTAAGTTTCTTCGTAAATCAAGCCAGAGAGTAACGACCTTGACTGACCAACCTGTCACGACGAAGACGTAAAGACGATAGAAATAAGTCATGGGATTTGGTGATACAGAAAGTAATATATACTGGATATGTTTTAATCACTTGAAAGAACTTTATTTTCATGATGACGTCTCTTGCGGCTCCTTTATCCTCATAAGTTCACTTTACCTCCTTAAGCCACGACCAGTATTACATTAGATTTGAAATATTTATAACTTTTCGTAACTGTTTAATTCAATGTAGAAAGCATTCGAAATGGCTTCGTCTGTTAAAAAGCTGGCGAACCGAGGAGATATATATATATATACAAGTCTTCCCCACGGAAATGTAGGGCTTTCAATCATCACCTTTATTTTACATACAACATATATATCAATTGAATTATCAGTTAAGAAGTTTGTGATTCGGGACAGGCCTATGGGTATCCTTCTTTTAGCAAACAATTTGTAAAAATTTTTCAATAAGAAAATTCAAACACGTTTATTCCATAAAAGATGTAATGCACTTTTAGTGTTTATAAATGATATTTGCATCTCTATGGAGGATAAGGTCTAAAGTCTTTTGACTTTATTTGTTGAATTTTTATATTATTATTACTATTTGACCTAAGGGACCACCCACAATAAACTTGGTTTAGAAAATTCTATATTTTTTTGGCGATTCTGTAAAAAACACAACAAATTGTATAAAATAGTATTAAAAATAAGCGTTAACTGTATTCTTAATGATATAAAATATGTTTACACTCTAACCAGGTTGAATATTAATATATTCAAAGTTTATTACATTGTAAAGTATTAAATTTTCAAATATACGTAAGCATGCTGTATATGTCATTATTAACTTGGTATATATTATAACTTAATTGATTCTGAATATATAAGAGTTACCAAGTACTCAATTTTCGCTATATATATAAATATAAAAAGAAGGTACTGGAAAAGCCCCAGTAAGATGGTATTCTGAAAGAAGTATGAGAAAATTAAAAGAGGAGGAAGGAAAGTTACAACAGCATTTACATCTACAAAGTATTGAAGCCTGAAGCAGGTTCATCCTGATAAGGAGTCTCTTCAAAGGCTATGTCCATAAATTGATGAGGCTTTTAATGATTATTTTTCGAAAGAATTGCTTAGCTCTCAGAGTCATTCCCGCTTAGCTACTCAACTACAATAAGTATATAAGATCGACATATAACACTATTTACCTCAGGGAATTCAAATAACTGCCTGTCAGATCATTGCTTAGCTGGTAGAATTGGCAAACTAACGACTATATATACCGTTCCGAGGGAACCAAAGCGCGTCATCAATTAAAGTACACTTTCATTACCAAAGTAAATAGGGTATACATACTATAACTAACTATAAAGGCTTACCTTTGGAGCCTATAACAAATTTTATATAAAGAGATTAACATAACCATTATTTTTAATAAGAATAAATTATGCTACTTATATATATACAATCTTTGCAGTGTTGAGTTCGTTTGTGAAGACAAGTAGAAATCTGAGATTTACCTTGAGAGACACACAGATAAATAGATACACAAAGAAATGATATCCAAAATGTCGAGCGAGAGAATGGGTTTCAACCAGAAATATTAGTTTACTTTATAAAATTCAACTAATAGAAGTTTAAACAAGAATAATTATATATTTATAAAATGTAATATAATACGCTCTAACGTGTAATTCAGAATAATCTTATGCACTTATTTAACCTCGATCCCACTTCATAATATCCATCAACTAACATTATATACAGATCATTGTCTAAACTTCGCAATAATGATCTTCCTAATCTTTAACAAATCAGACTTACCATCTTGTATTCTTAATCCGTGTTATCTTTATCTAGTAATACAACATATCTACATTACTATTTCATGATCCTACACACACATTAATATATTATATGAGAAGGAGTAAAAAGACAGCTTTATAAATTGTTTATAATACTATATATTTTTTTTAGTTTTTGAAAGATAGAATAGCGCCAAATGATTACTCAGTAAAATAATTAGGAGAATGGGTACTTTTATCTATTATTGAATTAAAATAACTAAGAATTAATACACTTTACTATCACTTCATTAATAATATGAGCTCATTAATATTAGATATGGATTTATCATTATATACCATTTTTATTTATAGACTAATTATTATATATAAACAGATGACTACAGTACTATATATTATCCTTATATAGACATAGATTCATATTATCTTTGTCTAGGTTTAGTATAAATTTCCTTTAACTAAGTAAGTAAGTAAGCCATCAACTATCAGAATTCGAAGGCTTCAGGCTTGTGTAAAGAGTATATAAGGTATTTACGTTATCGTGCCTATATATATATATATATATTTACTAGCCAATCTTTCACAGTATATATATATTAAAGCATAATCTATTACTAAAATCAAGTGACTATTTAGTATTTCACGATATCTGGAAAATTACATATCCCTTAGTAGAATATTTACTATCGTGCTAAAAACAGAATTTCTCTTAATTGGCTATTTGTGCCTCATTAAGAAAACGGGAAATCTTAGTCACATGAGTAATATATATTGTTAAATAAATTAATGCTTATATAAAAAGAACTATCGTATTTATCATCTCTGGTGAAAGCGTAGATGAAATCTGTAATAAGATGTTATATTTATTAGATAAATTACTGATACTTTCAAATATCATTATATCTAATATGCTGTGTGAATAATAAATAAGTCACGATAAGTATAATGGGTAATAAATAAGGGGGTAGCTAAATATATAAAAATATATCAATTTATAATAAAACGTTCTGTTAGTATAGAAAGTACTAATGGAAAGGTTTTTAATTAGATTGAAATATATATATATTAAAACTACATTTAATATATAATAATATAATTATAATGAATTAAAATATCAATTAAAAAAGTTTAAATTAGGTATATATATAGCTATTATATATATATATATATATATATATATATATATATATATATATATATATATATATATATATATATATATATATGTGTGTGTGTGTGTGTGTGTGTGTGTGTGTGTGAAAGAGCAAATTTACACGCTAAGAACTCAGTTTGTAAAATATAGGTAATTGAAAGGAAATAGTCAAACGATTTGCAAAGTATCTAGAAATAATTAATATATTATTTTCCGAGATCTTATTGTTTTGAAATTATTAAATATCATATTTTATCGACATTTTTCCTTTGGCAGCGTATATATCTGTAACTCTGTATCTCATCATTTAGAGATGCAGGAGCTCAAAATACGCGGTTTACGTTTAAAACTACATTTTTCCTTTGGGCATGGCGTCAAATAACTTACTGAGGTACTCTATGATGGAATTACTTCATCATTTTAAGAGAATGGCAGATGAGCTCTCAATAAAGAGGTTACAACGCGGGTTTACGTTTTAAAAGCTAATAAAACATAAAGAGAAGTTTAAGGAGTAGTTGTGAAGGTAAGAGATTGCTGCGGATTAAACAGTCGCTATACTGATTTTATTGAGCAAGATCATATAATGGTATCGAGGTGAGACGGCTTGAAACTAGGGTTGATATGGTTTACTTTACAATATAGTGTACAAAAATACTTTGACTACTGTCCAAACTAGAAATAGTTAAAGTTGCTATAGTGCGGCATGTAAGTGAAGTACCTAATTTTCAAATATTCATTATTTATCCTAATAATTAGGAGTTTGTGTTGCATAGGAGAAAACCTTTTAATGGTGAAGATATACGACATCCCCCAAAATGATTATACATTTAATATAGAATATAAGTAAACAATACAGGTGAATTTAGTATTAGATAGACAAGGAGAAGAAATTGTGCCCAATTTGAGATATACAGAGCACTAGAATAAAAAATATAGAAATTGTTAATATGTCCGAATAAGCCTATAGGATGAAATATGTGAGGTTAACCTATAATTGCAAATAGTTCGAAGCAAATCTTATCCTATGATATAATATTATATACTTTCCAACAAGTGAATATTCCATTTATGTGCTATAAAAGTTATAAAAAGTAACTACACTACCAATTTTTTCGATAGTAGGTAAAAGTACAAATGTGGTTCTATAATTTAGATTAGAACCCATAAAAAATGATTATAAATGTATACATGCACATATGATTGAATATATCAACAGAGAGGGCAAATTATTTTGATAAAATGCAAATTTCTCAAAATCAGTAAAGAGTCTTTTTTGAGATTTAGTTACATGGATCTGAAATTAGCTAATAACCTATGCATGTGTGCATATACATAATAATGAATTTCAATAAGGCACCGCAAAGTAATGTAGGGGCAATTGACATACTTTTCGTCCAAATGCATCAATTTGATATGAATGGCTAGATTTCTAAACAAACTTGGTGTATGTATAATATGGAGATTTACAATTTACGTTATTGATATGGGAGATGCTTCTAGCGCTTTAATGGAATTCTTCATCTTTGTCTTTGCTGCATGAAAAAACAGATAAAAATAGTCGTGTGTTGAATAGTTCATTGAGCAATATCGGATACCGTAGCTTAACAACAGTTGAATCGATAGAAAGAATAGGGTTCAAGCGGGTAGCGCTTGACTAAAATAAGAATAATAAAACCAATAATCAAATTTGCGTTATATAATATAATATTATATTATATATTAATATAATATATATTATATATTAATATATTATATAATATATATTAAAATTATAATATATAATATTATAATATATAATATTAATAATTTATTATTAATATATATTATAATTAATATAATAATATATAAAATAATTATCATTATATATATATTATATATTATTAATATATATATATTATATATATTAATTATCATCATAGTATATGTATATATATATATATATATATTAAGAATATTATCCCTTTCAAACTTCAAAATATACTAAGACATATATAATATAATATATATATAATAATATAATTAGTTTTATAATACATTTGTAATATAATATATATATATATATATGTACGAAAACCAGAGTATTTAAGATTATTATAGAATACCAATATGATAACTAACATATCTTAATTAATACGCTAAACTAAAATAAGGAATATAAGAGGATGTAATACAATGATTAACCGGTATACAATATAATATTCCCTACTATATTATGAGAAATAATTTATACTGAATTATATATAAGTTTTCCATACTAATATATATTATAAATATTACAATTTTTAAATAGTATTATAATATATAATCAATAATAAATAGATTATTTACGCTATGATACTCACTATACTTCTATTAGGGAATTCATTTCATTTGCATTTTGTGATGCATTTATCTAGAAAAACTTTTCTTTTTAAATAAATATTGCAAATTTAAAGCTAAGATAACAATAACAATAACTTTGTTGATAAGAATCGAGGTCAGATAATTAGGTATTAAAAATTAATATAATATATAAATATAATTAAATATTAGAAAATATATCATATGTTTTTAAGTATGTAAATAATTAAATAATTAAAATAAATTATAATAAATTATCAATATTTTATATAATAATAATAATAATAAAAATTAAATTATATATAATAATATAATAATTAAATTAATAATGAAAGAATAAAAATATAGAAAGAAGAGAAAAGTAGAGAGAGAGAGAAAAACTAAATAATAAAAAATATATAAAATAAATCAAGAAAATGAATTAAATAATAATAAATAAATTGTAAAATCATAATATGAATAAATATAATAATAATAATAATAATAAATATATAATAATAAGTAATAATATAATATATCATAATATAAATAATATTAAATGAATAATATAAATAAATAATAAAAAAAAAATATATATCAATAATAATAATATAAAGTAAATAAAATAAATTTAATAATGAAATAAAAATAAAATAAAAATAAAAAGTAAAAATAAATAATAATTAAAATGATAAAATAATTTAATACTCATTTAGTATTCTTCATAAAAAATAATTAACAGTATTAAGAATATAAATGCTGCTTCTGGAAGTCTATTTCAGGCTCGAGGAAGAAACATCAAAATGGAAAGCAAATTTTCTCGGTATACAAATTTGCATTCAATATAAGCAAATTGAAATTAACCTCGCCAATATGTAGATATTAATACCTCAAATAATTCTTATCTTGTTATAAAATCTCACAAAAAATAAATATTACGTTTACAAATAAGATATGAATTAAAATTGTAATGAAAATTAAAATAAAGTTAGTAATTTACATAATTTACGAATATAATTCTTTTAGTTATAATACTTGTCATGATGAAGACGGTCATATAGATTTCATTATGCATAAATTAAATTTACTACTTATATTTGTTTATTAATTTATTTATATATGGAGAAAATTCGGGTTATGTTACAGGCATCAAAAGTCCAGTTAATACAGATATATTGATACCATCAGAATTGTATGTAATTACAGTTTTCTTTCGCAAGTGTATTCAGGAAAATTTAGTCAAACTATCTCATTACTTTATATACAGAATGCTTCCTCGTAAATATTAAATGAGGTTAGTAGTCCATAATATAATAACATTAGCAATATTATATAATATAATTAAATTAATAAATAATAAATATATATAAGTATACTATTAATGAAAAATTTAAATATATATAATAAATATATATATATAAATTATAAATAATAATATATATTAATATGGCAAATATATATAATAATATAAAATTAATAAATTATAAATATTATAAAACAAATTTGCAAAGTTTTATCTATAATAAAGAATATATATAGATATTAATATATAAATATAATAATTTATATATATTCTATCATTAATTATTCAAATGAACATATATTGATACTTAACATTTAAATTAATCTGAAATTGTTCTCAAATTAGAGCTACATTTCTTAGGGATATTTTCCACTAAAATGAAAGAATTTTATTACACACATATAAATAAGAAAATAATATATTATATAAAAGTGAAGAAGATAAACTCAGCTGCAATATGCTATGCTGAAAACTATCATAAAATGAATTTAAAAAGAATTATTTAAATAACCACAGAAGTTCACAATAATACATATAAATTTAAATTTGTATTATATCAAAATTTATATTATAAGTATATATTATTATATATACAATTTCTTTTATTCAAATTTTACTTGAGAAAATATATATATATATATACAAAAAAGGTTTACCAAGAATAAATAGATATTAATATAATATTAATTACATTTTATTTTAAATAATTGTTGATTTAACTGTTTAATAAATTCTATTAATTATAATTAATATAATAGCAAAAACGAGCGAGGAGTAAAGTAACAGTTCGACCACCAGAAAGAGATTTAGATGATAGTAAGTTAGAAAGAGTGAAAAGGGTAATTCCACCACCCTCCCCCCCTCAAAATTTTTTGGTTTAAAAATATTGAAGAAAATATAAATAAATAAATTTTTCCAAACACTAGAAATTGCATATCACTCTATAATGAAAAATTCATACTAGCTTTGAATTAATTTCAATTAAAAATTACAAAGTTATAATTAAATTTGCATTTAAATTTTTCTTTTTGTTTTAGCCAAGGAAATTCGGAAGAAATATGAGAAAGAGAAAGAAAAATATGAAAGACTAATATTTACCTAAATGAAATAAAGAATTTTGTATAAAGTATATGCAAATTTTTTATTATAAATTTATTTGAGCTTGTTTTTGGTTTTGGCAAGGAATCTGAAACTTATGGAAGGAAGAAAAGAGAAAGCCTACCTAATGAAAAGAGAAAGCCTACCTAATGAAAAGATTTGTATTACTGGCATGAAAGGGCTTAGATAAATTACAATTAGAGAAATGGCATAGTTAATGCATTTATTTTAAGTTTGATTAAATAGGACATAATTATATTATTATCTCTTTGTGAATTAAATGTGGCTCCAAAAGGAGCCTTTTATAATAAGGTATTAGAGTTTACTTCTTTTCAGTCTTCTTGGGAAGCAGAACTGCCTGAATGTTTGGCAGAACGCCCCCTTGAGCAATGGTAACACCAGAAAGGAGTTTGTTTAATTCCTCATCGTTTCTGATGGCAAGTTGAAGATGACGTGGAATGATTCTAGTTTTCTTGTTATCTCTAGCTGCATTACCAGCCAATTCAAGAACTTCTGCAGCCAAATACTCCATTACAGCAGCAAGATAGACTGGAGCTCCGGCGCCAACACGCTCAGCGTAGTTTCCTTTTCTCAAAAGACGGTGAATACGTCCAACTGGGAACTGAAGACCTGCACGGCTAGAGCGAGTCTTAGACTTAGCCTTCACTTTACCTCCTTTTCCGCGACCAGACATTTTTCACTTTGTAACGTGGATAAAAGATGAAAAATAATAAAATTTAGAGTCAAAATACATAAAACATTTTATAGGAAAATTGTAGAACTTATGTAAATTTATAGGTAAAAGGTTGGAAAAAAAATGATCCGGAGATAAATAGAAAGGTAGTCTTTTGATAAAAATGTTATGTTCTAAACCTATTAATTTAATTGGAAGCAAAATTTCCTAAATAATTTTTTCTTTAATTAAAAGAGCTAATTGAAAATTACGTTGGTAATTAAAATATGATTTTAACTTAATTTACAGTATAAAATAATTGATTAAATTTGATCTTTGGGTGCAAAATTTAATTGTTTACCTATTTTAATTGTTTATAATGGTGCGTTAAAATTTTATTCTAGGCATGGTAGTATAAATAGAAGTCTCTTTTTAGCGGAAAAGCTTATTTGAAACTTTGCTTCATTAAGAAACTATGGCTCGTACAAAGCAAACTGCAAGAAAGTCTACCGGAGGGAAAGCTCCTCGCAAACAGTTGGCGACGAAGGCTGCTCGCAAGTCTGCGCCAGCGACTGGTGGAGTGAAGAAGCCTCATAGGTATCGTCCCGGTACCGTAGCTCTTCGTGAAATCCGTCGTTACCAGAAGAGTACCGAATTGTTGATCCGCAAATTGCCTTTCCAACGTTTAGTTCGAGAAATTGCTCAAGATTTCAAGACCGATCTTAGGTTCCAGTCTTCAGCTGTGATGGCTCTTCAGGAGGCTTCCGAGGCATACCTCGTAGGTCTCTTCGAAGACACCAACCTGTGCGCCATTCACGCGAAGCGAGTTACTATAATGCCAAAAGACATTCAACTAGCCCGAAGAATTCGTGGAGAGAGAGCTTAAAAAATGAAATAGATCTACAGGAAATAAAGGCCCTTTTTAGGGCCACAAAATTTTACTAAAGAGATAATAATTAGACTTTATGAAGATTTATTATTATTATTAATATTATTTCTATATATGCCTATTTTAATTGTTAGATAATGGTGCGTTAGAATTTTGTTCTATAGGTGGAAAAATGATTGAAAGCAGGCAATAATTGTTTAAAGTTAGCGAAGCGGTATAATATATGAAGAATCTTATAACTTTCACACGAGAAGATGTTTGAAATTATTGCGGTGTTTGCTTATAAGATTTGTCTATTATAGCGTTGAGTTAGAATATTGCAAGGGTAATTGACTCTGTCCTGCCTTGAAGTTAAGCTGTACTTTGACTTCTTTCTTTGTTTAGACGTATTTGTAGGCTTATGTGCGTATATATACATACAGCCGTCCTTATCGATTGGAGGAAAGAAAAATTAGGTAATAAATTTGTATTTACTTTTTAAATGGCAAAATACAAATAATTAGTTATAAGTATCAAAAGTCTGGTGTTATTGGTAAATAAATATATGATAAAGTTAAAATCTTTTGAATATATATATATATATATATATATATATATATATATATATATATATATGCATGTTATATATATATATATATATATATTATATATATATGTCTCAAAAAGTCATTAATTAAGCTAAATTTTGGGCATTAATTCATTATCTCTTTAGTAAAGTTGTGTGGACCTAAAAAGGTCCTTTGGTCGAAAGTAGTTATTGAGAATGATTAACCTCCAAATCCGTATAGAGTTCTTCCTTGTCGTTTAAGAGCATAAACAACATCCATAGCTGTAACGGTCTTCCTCTTAGCATGTTCAGTGTAGGTAACTGCATCTCTGATGACGTTTTCAAGGAAAACTTTGAGTACACCACGAGTTTCTTCGTAAATCAAGCCAGAGATACGCTTGACGCCACCTCGACGAGCGAGACGACGAATAGCTGGTTTGGTGATACCCTGGATGTTATCACGAAGAACTTTTCTGTGACGCTTGGCGCCTCCTTTCCCAAGTCCTTTACCTCCCTTGCCACGACCAGTCATGATTGAATATTAACTTTTCGTACTTAGAAACGAAACGAAATGAATAAAGACTTTACAAGACTCGTACTTATATACAAGTTTCCCCAACGGAAAAGTGTTGCCAACAGGTTTTGGGTTTGCGGCTTTTTGGCGGAGGGCTTCTTTGCTTGGACTTTTCTGGCTGCTTTTGGTTTCTTAGCAGGAACTCTCTTCGCTGCAGAGGGTTTCTTTGCAGCTTTTCTGTGGAGTCCTTTCTTTTCCTGCTAGATTGTTTGGCGGGCTTCTTGGCTGCTGGGGTTGGTTCTTGCTTTCTTAGCGTGGGGGGATTTCTGTGGTTTGGAGTGCGGTCGTCAGCTTTTAGCCTAGCGCTGAATGATCGCCTGGGAGGCATCTCAGATTAGCCCGTTTAAGCTTGTTGTTCAGACTTCTTCAGATTCGCGAGTCTAGTCACGTTCGTCGTAATTAGTCAAGTGCTTCATCGAGATATTTTGCGG